>CAXKVI010000006.1:26817462-26971787 GCA_964058755.1 Campiglossa producta | reverse complement strand
CGTCGTACGGTCGCCATGTAAACTTGATGCGAAGGAATTTGATTTTTGTAGGCTATCCTGCCAGGGAAACTTACTTGATGCGAAGGAATTTGAATTTCTGTACGCGATCCTGCCAGGTAAACCTTACTTGGTGGTTGGATTTCCGTACAAGAGTTGTGACGCCGCAATAATATGTTGGATTATGGTTTCGGCTTACCAGGATGCTAACCCTCTTCATTAAAAAGGCAATTGATAGTTGAGGCCACTTAGGGCTATTTAAAAATATATTTATTTAACATTTAACTTTCCAGTTAACAGGTCCAGTGGACACTTTACTGTTTGGTGAATTATTTACCGAACGAGTCAGCACAGCATCAACGCTAGAAAAGACGGGTAAAGATAGGTTAAAATCGTCGTCAGGCAGCACGAAGGCCATACTTCCGAAAACAGCTTCAGTACATACACAGAGGCAGTATTTAAACTCGAAATTCCCTGTCAAGAAGTACAACCAGAAAAAGAGTTACTAGACAGGGGGCAAGGTAAGCAATACTGCAGGACGATTGAGATTTTTTGTAAACCAGTGGCGACAACTTATCACAGATGATGTGGTACTGCAAGTCATAGCTGGATATAAAATTCCCTCTTCTTTAACAGTAAAACAAGAACGGGTACCCAAGGGACCTGAAATTAAAGATGAGGATATGCCAGACTATGTAGCATATAGTATGTATATGATGGTATAATTAAGAACATTTAGGACCTTCTTTTCTATTTGATGGTATAATTAAGAACATTCAGGACCTTCTTTTCTATTTGATGGTATAATTAAGAACATTCAGGACCTTCTTTTCTTGCTATCGAAATTAACACGCTTTTATTATTAATAAATTAGGAATGTGATATATACTGGAAGATTTAATAATTTAGGTGTAAAGTTTTAATGTTAGAAATATATAATTATGTACAATATGGAATTATTTTGTGGCAGACGAAGAAGCCAAAATTATCTTTAAAGGTTACAATGAACTTATAAAGTGTTATATTCCTTTACAGTGAATTTATTTTTTACTTTTTAGTTAATTTTATAAACCAATAATAAAAGCTTATTTTTAAAAAAGTTTTTTTTTCTTTAATTTTATTTTTTACTTTTTAGTTCGGTTTATCAACAAGAGGCAATAATGTCGCAGCGACATCAATCGGCAGCTAGCAGCAAAAGAAACCATAGAATCTTTTACAACAAAGCCGCGTGGTTAATAAAGCTACTTTTGGGATATTGGAATAAAGACTAAACTAAACGATAAATGGGATTTTTGAAATTAAGCTAATTTTTTTATTTACTGTTAGCGAAGCCTGAACGATGATGAAAATTTGCAAAATCCCATCTTAACTGCAAGTTAGTACAATATCAAAAGCAAAATTTCTTGGAATGAAAACTTTCGAATATCTCTACTCGTGCGCCACCTATCGGAATTATTTTTTTGTTATTTTGCGTGGAGGCAGAAACTAACGATGATGAAAATTTCAAGATCATACCTCAACGGGAAGTTCGTTGAAAAACAAATTAATCGACACTGAAAACAGACCTTCGTAATTCTCAAATAAAGCGACTCACGCGCCACCTAGCGGGTCCAATTTTTTTTTAACATTTAGAAATTAATTAAGTAACACACACGTAAAATATCAGCCAAATCGGTGCATAATTACGATTTTGAGTTTTAATTACCGCTATCTCAGCCCCACTAGCGGAATTTTTTTTTACAAAAATATTTCTTTTCATGGTAGTAATACATGTTACGAATTTCAGCTAAATCGGACCATAAATGCGAATTTTGAAAATATAGCGACCCACGCGCCACCTATCGAATTTTTTTTTTTTTATAATATTGCATTGTCATCGGGGTTATACCTGGGTGCAGAATTTCAGATCAATCGGACACCGGGAAGTGTATCAAATTTAGCTTTCAAGATTTGATTAGAGACAGCCGTCAGGTGAAACTAAATAAAAGCTTATAATTAATTAGAACTGCGTTTCAATAATAATTAGCTGTTTCCTTTTTTTCTTCAATTTAATAATTCAAAATCAGCAGATCCAACTTTTTATGCATAATTGCTCAAAAGAGTGAAGGAATTAGCCGATTGTTGCATTCTTCAGCGCCATCTGCATATCAATAGACAATGCTCATAAGAGTAAAGGAATTCGCCGCGTGGTAAGTAAAGGTACTTTTGGAATACACCACGCGGCGAATTCCAATCTTCTTTCTATGGCAATAGGGAAAAACGACTAAACTTGGGTGATGATTGGATTTTTGCAAATAAAGCAATATTTTAGATTTTTTTTTTGTATAATGCATTGTCAGTAAAACCTGATCGATGGTGAAAATTTCAAAACCCCAGCTCAACGGGGAGTTAGTTCAAAATCGAAAGCAAAATCTCTGTAAATTAATTTTTCAAATATCTCTACCCATGCGCCACCTATCGGAATTATTTTTTTATTATAGTGCATTGTGGTATAAAACTAAGCGATGATGACAATTTCAAGATCCTACCTCAACGGGAAGTTCGTTGAAAAACGAATTAATCGACACTGAAAACAGACCTTCGTAATTCTCAAATAAAGCGACTCACGCGCTACCTAGCGGGTCCAATTTTTTTTTAACATTTAGAAATTAATTAAGTAACACACGTAAAATATCAGCCAAATCGGTCCATAATTACGATTTTGAGTTTTTATTACCGCTATCTCAGCCCCACCTAGCGGAATTTTTTTTTACAAAAATATTTCTTTTCATGGTAGTAATACATGTTACGAATTTCACCTAAATCGGACCATAAATGCGAATTTTGAAAATATAGCGACCCACGCGCCACCTATCGAAATTTTTTTTTATAATATTGCATTGTCATCAGGGTTATACATGGGTGCAGAATTTCAAATCAATCGGACACCGGGAAGTGTATCAAATTTAGCTTGCAAGATTTGATAACAGACAGCCGTCAGGTGAAACTAAATAAAAGCTTATAATTATAATTAATGACAAAGCGGAAGGTATTTTGGATGTACCAATTTGGCCATCACGACCTTGGTTTCCACTTTTTAATGAATTGCTTATAAAATGTTCCCCTTTCAGAGTGTATCATCCTGCGTGGAAGTCACTAACCTGGATTGCAGGCAGATTATCAGGGAAGCTTTTATCAGAAAACAAGCTCCAATAGAATCTTTGCCATATATCTTAGCATCGTTATCAGAAAGCACTCGAAGAAACTTGCTATCCTATTGGCTTTAGTCACAGCGCAAAGGGTTCAAACTTTATCAAACGTATCCTGGTGAATACGCAATTGAAATCATTGTTTAGTTTGACCGCAGTTGAGAAGGAATGCGGTGCAAAGATTAGGCAACTACAAAGAGACATAAATAATTGAATTGCATCACTCCAATGTCATCAAATTGACATATCGAATTGGGATGCAATAATTACGTATTTATGTTCCACGAAACTCCCGGAATGTACCCTGGCTCTATGGGAACAAACCATAGAGAATAAGACAGAAATTCCAAAATGGGAAGAAATGGATAAATTCTTACCCCAATCGGTTTCAAACATTGGAAACTGTGTGCGATCGGAGGAGTAGCAACAAAGCACCTACGAATCAAACTTCTAATAGTTCACGGGAAACGCCGAGGAAACTCGGAGTTTACCAAGCCAGCGTCCCTCCTGGCTGGTGTCAAATGTGCAACACCAAGGAGCACAGATTGCGGGGTGGTCAAAACTTCCGAAGGCTGTCCACACAAGACAAAATAACCTTTATTAAGGAAAAAAGGTCTTGCCTAAACTGTTTGTCAGACACACACACCGTGACACGATGTCCTCATCCGCTTAATTGCGCCTTGTGTCACTTGAGGCACAACACGTTACTCCATCTGCCAACAGCACAACCCCAAAGAAACCACCAAAGTTGGAACCGGAACACCAACCTCTAACAATCAAAGTCGGAACCGAAACACCAACACAAATAACAGATGTTGGAACCGAAACTCCAACGATGATAGGCCCTCAACTTCGCAACATGCTAGGGCAAGGCTTGAGTCTGCAAATAGAAACGAAAACGTTAATAATATTTCTACATTACATGCCAATACAACTAAAGGGGTATTGTTGGGAACCGCACACATTAAGATCCACTATAATGGAGTGGATTTCTCGGCCAGAGCACTTATTGACTCCGGCTCTGAATGCTCTTTCATAATAGAAAGACTGAAAAAGAGAATAAACCGGCCATCTAAACGGCTGAACATCCAAGTGTCAGGCATAAACAATACGCTGTCCGCGCAGGTAAAAAGTCGAGTTCTATTACCATAGGTTCCCTAATTGACCGACTTGTTAGCATTGACACAATAGTCCTAGTCCTGCCACAACTTACCGGGGATCTTCCGACTTGCCAAGTCAGCGCATTGACCCAACCAGCTTTCCCGGACTTGACATTAGCCGATAAGAGGTTCTTCGTTAATGAGCCAGTCGACCTCATCCTAGGAGGCGACATTTACGCTAAAATAATATTAAGCGGTAAAAGGAAGAACGTTATGAACACGCTTCTTGCGCAAGAAACCGTCTACGTTTGGATATTAACCGGCCGGGCAGAGACAGCACAGCCCACCAATAATAAGGTATCCCTCTTCAATGAAATAAGCCTAGATAAGCAGTTAACCACTTTCTGGGAGTTGGAAGATGTGCCTAAGAAAAAGGCACTAAATGACGATAATGCCTATTGCGAGGCACTTTTTAAAGCAACAACGGAACGGGGCTCTGATGGCAATACATCATCTCCCTTCCCTTTAAACAAGAGTTTCCCAATGACATCTGCTTAGGGCCTTCTTTAAAAGGTGTTTGCTCTCAATTTTACAGGAATGAGACCCGCCTGGCTAACACACCGGACTTACAGAGAGAATACAATAGAGTATTGTCGGAGTACGAGACGTTAGGACATATGTCCAAAGTTCCTACAATGGTACCACCCAATCCACAGACTGCAATTTCCCACATCACCATTCGGTCCTAAAGGAAGAAAGCACAACTACTATAGTCCGGGTGGTATTTAACGCGTCGTGTCCTGCCGCTAATGGCACAAGTTTTAATGACGTACTTCATACAGGCCCAGTACTTCAGGCCGACTTAAAAATATTACTCCTTCGATGGAGATTCCTTAAATACGTTTTTAATAGTGACATCGAAAAGATGTACCGTCAGATATGGGTCAAACCCAATCAGACAAAATTCCAAAGAATAGTTTTCCGGACCAGACCTGAGAACACTATCACCGTCTACGAGTTACAGACGGTAAACTTTGGAGTTAATTGTGCGCCATATTTAGCCATCCGAACCCTGCATCAGCTAGCGGACGACGTGGATACTTCATTACCCATCGCAGCAAACATCCTGCGAACAAGTATGTACGTCGATGATGTTCCCTCAGGAGGTCATACTATCGACTCCGCTATTAAGGCTCGCCATGAAATTATGCATGCATTACAGTCCGCGGGCTTATCCCTTCGAAAATGGACGTCGAACTGCAGAAAAAATACTACAGGGAATACCCAAACCTCATCGACTAAATGAGGACTTTTGGGAGTTCGAAGACTCCAGTACAGTGAAAATACTCAGAATCCGTTGGAACGCACATTCTGACCAGTTTTATTTTACAGCTAAGCCCATTGAAAATAAGGATAGCATAACCAAGGGCAATACTCTCAGCCATCGCTTAACTCTTCGATCCCTTAGGATGGCTGGCCCCAGTCATCATAGTAGCCAATATAATCATGCAAAACATTTGGCTAGAGGGGACTGACTGGGACGAAAGAGTATCTGCTCAAACTTTAGATAGGTGGAAAAGCTTTATGCATGATTACACCGAAATTAATATTATTCCATACCACGATGGGTATATTTCACGCCATCCAACGATGTGGAAATACACGGAGTCTGCGTTGCGTCAGAAAAAGCCTATGCAGCCACAGTTTTTCTTCGAGTAAAAATGAAAGATCAGGTTTACGTTAACCTGCTAATGGCGAAAACAAGAGTAGCCCCAGTGAAGACCATATCCCGACTGGAGTTATTTGGAGCTGTGCTGTTAGCCGATATCTTAGAAACGGTTATCGAAAACCTGAATTTAGGCACATTTAAAATTCACCTTTGGAGGGACTCAACCATCGTCCTAACATGGATCCGAAAACCACCGTGCTATTGGTCAACGTTCGTGGCGCACAGAGTCACAAAAATTGTGGAAAAGGTAGGAAATCAAGCTTGGCGACACGTGGATTCCGAATCAAACCCAGCAGATTTGGCCAGCAGAGGACTATCAGCGAGGGATCTAGTCGACAACGTTTTGTGGTGACAGGGACCTTCTTGGCTACAAGAAAACGAAAATTAATGGCCAGCCCAAGCAAAAGAGTATGGTACAAACATCGAAGAAAATAGAGTACAAATCCACGCAACTACGCAAATAAATAATAAAACGGACATCCTAGAGAGATTTTCCGATTTTTCAAGAGCTTTGATGGTCTCATCTTACGTTATGAGATTCTCTCAAAGAACGAGTCCCAAAAAAAATCTATTTTTAAGGCGGAGTCATACCTCATTTCGCCCGACGAAATCAAGGCTACGACTCAACGGCTCATTTACATCTACCAACAGAAACATTATTCTGAGGAATTAGGGAATTTAAAATCCGGGAAATCTATTGGGACAAAAAGCGAAGTCCTTGCTCTCAACCCCTTCATTGATAGTTGTTGCGGGTGGGCGGCCGTCTGTCTGCATCCCTCGACCTTCCGTACAACGACCGCAATCCAATTATCCTCCCATACGCCTATCATTTTACGCGTCTCCTGGTGCAGTTTATCCATAAGATCTCCCTTCATTGCGAACACCAAGTCATGTTGCGGCTCCTAAAAGGTAAAAAATATGATCAAGTCAATTATCCATAACTGCAAGGTATGTACCATCTTTCGTAAACGAGTTCAGACCCAACTCATGGGAGACCTACTTCCAGAACGCACCACCTTTTCCCATGCATTTACAAACACCGGGGTAGATTTCACCGGAACCTTTGACATCAAATCCTACAGCGGCAGAGGATGTAGCATGTCAAAGGACTACGTTTGCCTGTTAGAATGCGAACGAATACGAACAAGGCCATTCATTTAGAGGCCACCAGTGACCTTAGTACCTCCTCGTTCCTGGCAGCCTTCGACAGGTTTGTTGCCAGAAGAGGATGTCCAAAAAACATCCACTCCGACAATGGAGCGAACTTCGTCGGTGCCTCTCGAGCTCTCCGATCCGAGTTCAAGTCGTTTTTATCGGACGCCCGCAACCAGACCCTTTCCAAATATTTCCACCAAACCCTGACATGGCATTTTATACCAGCTGGGGCCCCTCATATGGGTGGACTCTGGGAAGCGGGGGTAAAAAGTTTCAAAAAATCACTTCAAAAAGGTTGCGTCTGATCATAAGTTTACCCTCGAAGAGTTTAGCACGCTACTATGTCGCATCGAGTGTTGTCTCAATTCGCGCCAACTAACGCCCTCGTCCAACGAACCGTGGAACATGGAGCCACTTACCCCAGGACATTTTCTCGTTGGAGGACATCTATTAGCCCCCCCTAGAGATCGACGTCAGCGAGAATCGTGCCTCACTCGTCAACAGATGGAAAAACTCAAACACCAAACGTTATGCAAACGATGGAAAACCGAATATCTCACCGAGCTGCAGAAACGCGTCAAGTGGAAACATCCTCAAGCAAACTTGAAACAATGGGACCTTGTTGTCCTCAAGGAAGATAACTTACCTCCCAACGAATGGAGGCTAGGACGGATCGCGACCTTACATCGTGGACCTGATAATCGAGTTCGAGTCGTCGAACTAGACACCGCGCGGGGCCGAACTACCACACCACTCGCAAAATTGGTTCTACTTCCACCTGTCAGCGAGGATGACGGAAAGGAGTAATATTCCACTTCTCCATATCCCTAATTCCACTTCGCATTCCTTTCCGGATTAGGGAACCTTGCGGTTCAATCCCCGCTGAAAACCATTTCCAACCAAAACAATAACCCCAATAACGAGCAAACGCTCTCGTTAAACTCGGTAACGAGGCCAACTGAAACCCTACTGCAGACGGACGAATCGATCTGCCACAAAAGACGACCATGTGCTACAGCAAATTGGCAGCACACCGTCCAAACATAAATTCACCCCACAACAAAGTCAACGCACAGATAAAGAGATAAAAGATCTACGAATTCGTGCTATTCGTCTGTTGTGCTACATTTTTCAATAAAAAAGGGGTGATTTATATCTCAAACCATGGAACCAACAAAAAAAAAAAAAAAAAATCAATACTGCCCCCTTAAACATTCTGGGACTGCTCATAACTTAACTTAGTCCGATATGAGTCCTGAATATTAGACAAATAGAACCCCTTTTCAGGCTCACTTAATACATACAATTTTAGCTCATATCGGACGAACATCGCAGGGAGGGAAATACACTCACTTCGGACTCATAAATGAGTTCATAAACAGCGCAAACGCTAATATTTAGGACTCCTTTCTGAATCATTTATGACTCCGACTGTTTCCTGGGTTTGGTCGATATCTCCCGATGCAGATTAAGATATCAAAAATAAAACTAACACTACTTTCAGGCCCTCATGAACACCTTTCATGTGATACCCATATTGTAAAGTCAATTTCTAACGTAAGTTCTGCCTATCTCCTGTGCATCCTTAAATATTTGTATACATATTCCCAGAGCTTTTGTTACAATAAAAAATTTTTTAAGGCACACAGGGTTTTGGAAAATTTGACGGATAACAATTTAAAAGGGCATTACTTCCATATCCTTGAAGAATAACACTGGATCACAAATTCCAACTTTTTTTCTGCACCAGAGACGCCATAGTAAAATTCCTATGTAAAATCACCTCCTAATTCCGAAAATCAAAGTTATTTTTACTTGAATGGTACCGTTTTTGAGATATTTACGATTTACCGTTATTTCAAAAAACAAAAAAGATGGCTCCACTTAATCGTGTATATCTCAAGAACAAATTGAGCTATTCGAAAAGGGTTTGAAAAATTTGAAAGCTTATAAAATTTACTATAATCAGTACATACAACACTTTTTGCTAGGTCCTGCAGATTCAAACATAGTGAACAATCATTACGGATTTTTTAAATTTTTTTTGTAAAAATATAAAAAAATTTGTACCTTGCGAGGAAGCATCTCGAAAACTTTTTGTTTTTTAGCAGATATTTTCCCCCCCTCTAAGCTCTGTTTTATTACAACAAAAAACAAGCTATCAGTGAACAAAATCGATGAACTAATACAAAAGTTATAAGCATTCAAGTAAATATATCCATTTAATACTTAAGTACCCTACAAATAATAGCATATGTACATATGGTTCTGTCTTAACTCTATGATCTTATTTTATAATTGAAAAAGTTATGTGTCTTGTTTTGACGCTTATTTAGATTAGGATCGGTTTCTCTTATGAGAAACCAACAGTAGTCGCCCATCATAGCGACATCCCAGAATCCTTGATACCGACTTTCAATCACTTTCATTTGCTGGTGAAACCTTTCGCCATGCTCGTCACTTTCGTCGCCAAGATTTTGCGGGAAAAAATTTAAGTGGGAGTGTAAGAAATGAATTTTTAAAGACTTATTTACTCCTGAAAGAAAATAAAAAAGTAAATTAGATAAATACATAAGTGACACATTAGTATATAATTTTCTTAGGCTGTATTTATCTTTCAATTCAGAACAAATTTTTTGTTTATATTTTTCCCGTTCTTGTTTGTTCGGAACTGGACGACGAATTCAGATTTATGGCTATATATTCTCATGTAAATTTATGTAATATATAATTTATTATAATATGTTTTTTTATTTACCCATTTCCGCATAGTTTTTGATTAAGTCGTTCACTATCATCTCGTAGTTAGGACTTTTGTGTTTGCCTAAAAAAGAAGTAACGACCTTTTCAAAATAATCCCACGCTGCTGCCTCCACTGGTTCTTTGAAATTATTATTGGTCATCATTTTCCTTATTTGCGGTCCCACAAAAATCCCTTCCTTTATTTTTGCTTCTGAAATCTCTGGGAAGATTGTCTTCAAATGATGAAAAGCTTCGCCTTCTTTGTCCAAAGCCTTCACAAAGTTTTTGATAAGGCCGAGCTTGATGTGGAGCGGAGGTAGAATTATTTTTTCCTTCTTTATAAGTGGAGAGTATTTTATGTTATCTACCCCAACTTGAAACTCGATTCGTTCTGGCCAATCCTTTATGATGTAGTGGTCTTGACGAGCTCGGCTATCCCATTTGCATAGAAAGCAACAGTCTTTTGTGTATCCACTTTGTAGACCACATAGCATTCCAACGACTTTAAGATCGGCAAATATTTTGCAATCATGTTCTTCGTATTTGATTAACTTTAGCAATTTTTGCATTATCTCATATGTTTCCTTCGTATTTACTGCATGCGCGATCGGGATAGATGGCTTTTGGTTGCCAATATGCAATAATACGGCCTTTAAACTTAATTTATTGCCGTCTATAAACAATCGCCACTCTTTTGAATCATATGGTTCACCAAATTGTTTGAATAGACCAGCAATGTCTTTGCAGTAACAAACACTGTCCTCCTTCGTATAGTACTTGGAAAATTCTTCGTGACGAGTTCTATAATATGTTACCTTAACATCGGATGAAACATATTTAAATTGTTGCATTCGAGAGGCGTGTAGTTCGGCCTTTTCCTTTGACAATTCCAAATCCCTTATCCAATCATTGAGTTGTGCTTGTGACAAAGAATTTCTTTCGTTTTCCGTTTGAAATTCAGTACAACATGATGCCGCGTAATCAGATACTACTGTTGACAATGAAACTGGAGCCGGAACTAAAGTTAAATTTGATTCTGGCAATGTCGCTTCTGTTGAAATTAGTTCTGGTAATGACGCTGTAGATACGCTCGCATAGGTTACTTTTCTGGACTTTCCAACCCCAAGTACTTTTGTAGTACAAATATAGCAGTCCGTTGAATGGCAAGTTGGTTCCCTCCACTTCATTGGTGTAATAAATTTCACACGTCGCCTAAATAGATAATTTCAGAAATTAGTCAGCTATGCATTAAAAGGGAACAAATTAATAATTTTTACAACGTACCTTTTTGTTCCGGTTTCCGAAGAAATCAATTCGACTCGGCATGTGGTGCACACAGTGTTCGGTGTCCATGGTTTTTAGGCTCAATTCCAAAACACTTATAGTATGTAACTTTCAAAGGATTTGAAAACACACGTCTCATACTTTTAACAATAAATTGACCGCAGATGAAACAGAACATATCTGGATCATTTGTACACTCAAACTCTCGCGCCCTTTTATTCATTTTTTATTTTTAAGTAAATGGCGGGTTATAAACTACAATTATAAACTGAACAGTATCCGGCGAGCCTTGCAGATATTATGAACGAACAAGGCGCATGTACTCTTATTTATACTTAGATCCAGTAAAAATTCAAGCCTACCTAAACAAAAAGGTTCCCTATTTCTACAAAGAAAACACTACCTGCCTCAAAAATATGCTCTTGTTTAAAATGTACCTAGGTTTGAGAAAACGACACTAACAGCTTTTTGTATCTAATAACTTTTCGAAAATCTACCTGCTAACTAACTGATATACGAATACTAACACATATGTACCAGTAGGGTACTTAAGTATTAAATGGATATATTTACTTGAATGCTTATAACTTTTGTATTAGTTCAACGATTTTGTTCACTGATAGCTTGTTTTTTTTTTTGTAATAAAACAGAGCTTAGAGTGGGGGGGGGGGGGGGGGGGGGAAATATCTGCTAAAAAAACAAAAAGTTTTCGAGATGCTTCCTCGCAAAGTACAATTTTTTTTATATTTTTACAAAAAAAATTTAAAAAATCCGTAATAATTGTTCAATATGTTTGAATCTGCAGGACCTAGCAAAAAGTGTTGTATGTACTGATTATAGTAAATTTTATTAGCTGTCAAATTTTTCAAACCGTTTTGGAAGAACTCAGTTTGTTCTTGAGATATACACGATTAAGTGGAGCCATCTTTTTTGTTTTTTGAAATAACGGTAAATCGTAAATATCTCAAAAACGGTACCATTCAAGTAAAAATAACCTTTATTTTCGGAATTAGGAGGTGATTTTACATAGGAATTTCACCTTGGGCTCTCTGGTGCATTTTGGCTGTAAACCAGTGTAATTAAAAAATTATATTTAGCCCTTATTTCAACTATCCCTTAAATTAGTAACCACATTCTGTTGAATTTGTTCGGGAGGCCCTACATTCTTTGATCCTTTAAAGGATATTCTGAACATTAGTAAAAAAAAAAAAAGATAATAATCCAAAAGAAATTTGAAAAGGAAACACTTACCGTAGCAATTGCCGATCTGCCCCCGCACGATGCATATCCGGATGAAATTTGCGCGCTAGTGAGCGATATGATTTGGCCATTTCAGATCTTGTCGATTCGCTCGTTACGCTCAGCACGTCGAGACAATCTTCGCGCCCATAATAGATGCCATCTAATAGCCCCAAGCATGTTGGCACTATCGCCAAGGCGATGCCAAATATGAAGATGTATTGCGTCAAATTAATTTTTTACGACACACACAACCCACCACCATACATGACCTGAATAAACACCTGTGGCTAAGTCCAACCCAGGTGTTGTTTTTTCTTGCGATTTTCCAATCTGCATATATATATTTTTTTAAACGATTTTTTTGTGGTTTTTTTAATTTTAATTTCCTGGCACAGATGAACGTGCAGCCGCATTACTCGACGATGAGGTGCCGACTGAAGCCGATTCTGCTGATGATGACAACGACGACGATGTGGGCGAAGAAGGTGATATACTCGCAGCAGCTGAGCTATTTTGCGATGCGCCACCTTCGAAGAACTTTTCAATAATTTTCTTAATGTTATTATATAAGGACTTGTTATTTGAAGTAAAAATAACACTCTCCGCTCGATATGGTGGTGAAACGGTGACATTGAATATTAGGACCTTGCCAGGATATGTCATTAAGCGTAAACTGCATTGCAATTGTCCCGTGGTTGGTAGTTCCTTTTTGAACTTAACCCCCGGCGCATTCAACTTTGCTTCCCGCCCATGCGCCATGCCTTTGTATGGCATACAATTTAGTGCCACACAATTTTGTGTGGCCTGTTTCGTTGGGGCATATACACAACTGCCCATTGATGGGGCATATGTAGGGCTGCCCATGAAACTTGAAAAGATAAAAAATTTGAATACGCATGCCAAAATAGTTCATTCATATATGTATCCAGCCGGCACCCAGGCTACCACCGCGAGTGATACATACACGTACACACATATAAGAAATTACAACAGAACAAACATCGAGCACCAAAAACTCAAACGTTTGAGAAAACATCTATTCTTACCTTTTTCTCAAATTTTGTTTATATAACAGGACTATTTGTTGAACTATATTAATTAAAAAGTATTAAGTAAAACTTAACTACATAAATGGAGTCTCGCTTTTTATTAAAATAGGTATTTGTTTTGCATAGTTGTTGTTGTTGTAACGAGGTGTAGTCCTGCGCAACGCGTATTTTTCCTTAGCCTAAATTGTCATCAATATCTTCTAACGGGAGTCCAAGGACTAGCAGTTTCAATAGGGTTGGACCAAAGAGAGATGGGTGTTAGAAGAGTGGGCTCAGAAGAGTAAGAAAATAAGTGATTGGTATTGTGGGGGACGAGCCGCATGCCGGACATACATTCGGGACATCAGGGGTCAGTCAGGATATGTAGGAGTTTAACCTGCTACAATATCCAGAGCGTAATTGAGCCAGAGTGACCTTCGTTTACCCGTGTTTAGCGGACAGGGCGCGGCGTAATGGCCAACTGACGTTGTATGGATATGCCCCAAGGTCTGCTTATGCACCTGTAGATCAAACGGCGTTGTTATATAATGCCGTGTCTCATCAAAATGTTTACGTAAATGCGACCTTATGGTCCTAAAAGGCGGAATGAGTTCAAGCAGTTGTCAATTCAGTAGGCACTGCTTGTTTAGCATTTCATTATGCTCCCTAACTGGAAGCATTTCCACCTCATTGTGTATATGAGATATAGGTGACATAAGGACGCACCCCATAGCGGTTCTGAGCGCGGTGTTTTGACAGGCCTGAAGCTGACTCCAATGAAGGTCTGCAAGCCCCGGCGATCATATCGGCGACGCATAGCTCAGAATCGGCCGACCAATTGCCTTGTACGTTACCAACAACGTTTCTTTGTCTTTACCCCAAGTACTGCCGGCTAGTGACTTAAGGATTTTGTTGCGGATCTGTAATTTTGAGACAATTGCAGCTGAATGGGCAGCGAAAGTGTCCATACATAAATTTCTAATTCCATGCCAACCTGTGAATAAGGTCGCCGAGGACTTTGTTGGCGACAATGTCAAACTTCGGGCGGTGAAGAACTCGACTAGAGAGGGGAGATAGCCATTTATTTTAGAATACAGCTCATCAACGGAAGTACCAGTTGCCAATATCGTGCAATCGTCTGCGTAAGAAACAATCGTAACTTCTTCTAGTGGAGGGGGAAGCTTCGAAATATAGAAGTTAAACAATAACGGGGAAAGAACACCACCCTGTGGTACCCCTTGTTTGATCTTCCTGGCTTTAGATTTTTTGTTTCTGAACACAACAGACGAGCGACGACCACTGAGATAATTGGCGGTCCAACGCTTGAGGGGGGGAGTGACGATTCTTCCAGATCGGATACAAGCTGCCCATGATTTACTGTATCAAATGCTTGACTCAAATCGAGTGCAACTAGAACCGTCCTGTCTTAGGTCTGTTTTGATTTAGACCGTCAGTTATCTGAGTGTTTATGACATTTAGAGCAGATGTTGTGCTCCTACCTTTCCTGACCCCATGTTGGTGCTCGGCTAGCATCAAGTGTGATGTGTAGAGCGGGAGTAAGACTGCCTCAAGTGTGTTTACTACTGGCGAGAGGAGTGATAGCGGACGATATGACTCCCCAACGTTGGCTGGCTTGCCAGACTTTAGTAGTGGGATCACAGTTGCCTGCTTCCATTTGTTGTTGTTGTGGTTGTAGTAGCGTGGTGTAGTCCTGCCTAAATGTCAGACAGGGTCACCCCGAGTGTATTGCTCTTGGCCGGGTCGATATAGGAAAACGGCCCGGGTCGTTTCGGCACGATGGGTACAGCACAAGTACTCGTAGAACCGGCCATACAAGAAACTTCCATTTGTCGGGTATGACAGCTGTGGTCAAGGACAGATTGAAGACGGCAGTTAGGTACTTAACAACTACTGCGCCGATGTGTTTGAGGTGCACCATGGCTATGCCATCGAGACCGATGGCTTTGGAATTTTTGGCCTTCCGGATGACCTCTTGAACCTCTGTAGCGGTGATGGGAACGGAGGCATAGTTTATGTGTTTATGCGCGCCTGAGGATTCCTCGTCTTGTCCTGTCTTGCGCAGGATGTGGGACATACTGTCGACAGAAAGCCTGCGCACATTTCCTGGGGTCATTTAGTGTCTTGTCACCAAAGGTGATTTTGATATTCTTTGGTGGACCCGAAGGATTCGACAAGGACTTGTCGGTGGACCATAATTTCCCAACACCGGTAGAGAGGTTACAAGGCCTAAGGTGTTCCTCCCATTTGGTTTGTTTGTGTACGTTAACCAGCCGTCTCGTGTACATAAGTGGGAATGGGAAGATCACCAAAGGAGCTCTCCGTGAATTCCAAAAAGCCGACCCAGTTAGCCCTTTTGAAATTCACGTATGTTCTTTTACCCGAAGTAATGAAGTCCGTGGCACGGTCGACGGACAGGATGATAGGCAGGTGGTCGGATGACAAGGCCACCATAGGTTGCCAATTTATGCTGTTAATTAACTCCGGGCTAACAATAGTTAGGTCCGGGGAGCTACTACAGTTAACAGCCATCCTTGTAGGTGTGTCTCCGTTCACAGTGTAGAAAGGGCAAGCGTCAATTTGCTCGGCTAATTCCCATCCTCTGCCGTCCACAGATCATGGTGGGCATTAAATCGCCCATGATGATATGGTTATCGCCACAAAGAAACGCCCTAAGGTCAGGACGATAACTTCTGAGGCAGCAGGTGATAGGAGGAATGTATATATTGATTAGCTCGAGATCAACACCTCCAGCTTGTATAACTATACCTTGTCACTCTAAGGGTAAGTCTCTTTGGTCGGTGTTGATATCAAATTCCCTATACTGCACTGTATGGTGAACAAGGAACGCGAGACCGCCCCCGCCGTCCGTGCGGTCATGCCGGAGAACGTGGTAGCCTCCACTCGCTCGGAGATTCGAGTGGGGCCAAGTTTTGTCTCCTGGATTGCAGCAATTTTGATTTTATGTAGCTGCATAAATGTGATTATCTCCGCTATCTTACCGCTCAGGCAGTTGCAATTAAATTGCAACAATTTAAATTGCGAAGGAGAGGCAATGGCCACTCTGGGAGTTAGAGACTGATGTGTATGCCTAGATGGTGGTAGGCTAGGTCGCGATCGTGGTCTCCGTCGCAGTCCCGAATCCGGCGGATTTCGTTCATTATAAGAGGAGTGTACATCCGTCGGCGTTGAGGGCTGCGCAACTCGACAGCAAGGCGCGAAGAACGCATCAGTCCAGAGATTTCTGTTTGCGAGCCCAGAACATATGCGTAGGTGACATCGGCGTAGGCAGGAGTTGCACTTGACCGATGCCACAGACGCATATATCCTATGCTGACATACAGTGCACGAAGAGTGCGGGACCAGAAGCTGATGGACTTGACTCACATTCGTGCTAGTGCCGGAAGAAGTTAGTAAAGGGTTCAGAGACGAGGGCTGAAGCTCGGTAGTGCTTATAGCATCGACAGATGTACTACGAAGAAAGTAGCTATGGGTGGATGCTTGAGACGTTGGCGCACTAGGACGCGAGCTACAGCCGGGAACACACATATTCTGCTGAGCAATATATGTATTGCAGGTCGCGGAGACTTGATTTGTAGAAGGCGATAATGCAACATTTGAGCGTCGCTTGCCTTTGTTTTGCATGATTGACATCTCTGAATAAATATTTCAATGAGAACATGTGGATTCCATTTCGATCCAATCCGCTCAGTTTGAGAAACGTTTGAAAATTCTGCCGTTCTCAATTTGAAAATCAGGGAAAAACCCATATTAAAAATGAGCCTTTTAAGTTAAGAATACACTCACCTGAACATCCTCACCTGGTTAATTTATACTTACCTGAAATGCCTCCAGTGGCTTCGCCATCCAGTTGAATCACCTGCAAGAGAATATAAAAGAAAATTTAATTAAAATATAACAATGGAAAATAAAATTTACAAATTTTACCACTTACCTCGTGTAATTTTTCCTGAATGACGTTTATTCATTGATGGTGCCGGTTTTCGCGCTGCCATACTATCCCCTTTTTTTAGTACCAAATCGAGTTACCAGCTGCACGGATACTAAATCCTCCACCGAAGACCCGATTACATGAAATGTTTCACTGCACCGCACGGTATGAAATCTACCAATTTTCCTCAATACAAGCCTGAGTGTAAATCTTTCGGTGTACCAGCATAAAAAATAAATAAAACATAATAAGGTATTTCGCACATAAATACCATGGATTCTGCCCCAATTTTGGTATCGGACCCGGGTCATCTTTCGGAATTTTGACCATAACTTTCACTAATATAAACAAATAAAATCACTGCCGGATTCATGATCCTGAGGCCAAAATCTGTATTTTGAGCTATCTCTCATAATTTTAGCTAATTTATTAGCAGTTGACCCCTAAAGTAGACAATACCCATAAAAATATTATATTGTGGCAAATATCCACTTCCGACAGTTGCTACCTTCACAGTCGTGATCGTACGACACCGTAGACCATTCTCGTAAATTAGTTTCCCCAAATCGTGGCACGGTATGGGAAATGCTACCACAATGACGGGGTGAAAAGTGTAAATGGAGTAGTAGTCGCGATCAGTGCGATGTGGCAGCACAGTTGAGGGAGCGTTTCAGCTGTTTGCGCTCCGATTGGTGAAGTGTAAGGGTGGGTGATTTATCTGCTATCAACGACAACGCGATCAGCTGGTCATGCGGTCCCCACTTGGATCACCTTTAATTATTTAAATGGCCGCTTGTTATCTGAAGCTATGCACACACACTCTAAAAATGCATTAGTTCAGATGTGCAAGTGCTAAACTTTTACCGTCCAGGCCAAAAACAAGTCATTTTAGGACTACTGCAAAGGGCGCGCGCTCGATGAAGTTACGGTACATATTAAGTGTCCACGCATCTATTTCCTGTTCCCTTGGGTGGCAAATGTCAAACAATACCAGATTGGAAAAATTGCACCAGAATACGAATGGTCCTGCCAGATGGGGGTGAATATCCCAACCCTACCCAAAATACCAAAAATTAAGCGAAAAAATGACCAACAACCCAATTCGAAAAAAATAGGAAAAATTCATAGGAGAAAATTAAAAATACGTGATTAGGTACACAAGCCACCCAACTATTCGAAAAACCCACAGGTAATAATGGGTGTACTATAGTTTTAGCATAACTCGCTACACCGAAACGCGCGTAAAGACGGAACAAAGTTCTCGGCCTTTCACCATCCCCTGTCGATTATGCGGAAATTACCATGGCATCCGATTTAGCCAAAAATATCATGGAATGGTGGTTGAAGAGGAGCGTAATGGGGTGTGCGACCTTGCCCAATCCCGACTCTTGCGTCCTCGTTCGTACACTCTGGGCAACGTAGGCTCGCGGCAGAAAGAGAAGGAGCCCCGGTGGGGTCACTCTGACATACTTGGTTGGTGCGGCTACCCCCTTTAATATGGACGACCCGGCAAAACGAATAAGGAATAATGATTTGGATATTAGGGCATGTACCGGGAATGTCCGGACCCTTTCAAGGGACGATACCACTGCCCGACTGGTTGATGTTCTCGTAGGCGCAAAGGCCGACATCACCGCCCTGCAGGAAATGCGATGGACGGGGCAAGGAAAGACGACCATCGGTCCTTGTGACGTATACTATAGTGGCCAGGCACGCGGCAAAGCGCGTGGTGTAGGATTCGTGGTGGGGAAGAGACTTCGCCGCCAAATATTACCGTTCACTCCTGTGGACGGGCGCCTCGCTGCGATCCGCATCAAAGCGAGGTTTTTCAACATAACATTTATCTGCGCCTATGCGCCGACTGAGGAGACGGACGACGCAGAGAAGGACTACTTCTACGATAAACTTGAACAGACTTATGATCACTGCCCCCAGCATGATATCAAAATCGTGCTCGGCGACTTAAATGCCAAGGTGGGCAAGGAAGGAGTCTTTGGTCCTACAGTTGGAAAATTCAGTCTCCACGATATAACATCCCCCAACGGCACTAGGTTGATTGACTTCGCCGCTGCTCGTAATATGGTCGTCAGTAGTACCAGGTTCCAGCATAAGCGAATACACCAAGCCACATGGCTGTCCCCTGATCAAAGAACTAGAAACCAGATTGATCATGTCATGATAGACGGCAGACACAGCCTCGCCGTTCTGGACGTGCGTACCCTACGTGGTCCCAATATCGACTCGGACCATTATCTTGTTGCAGCTAAGATACGCACACGCCTCTGTGCAGCGAAGAAAGTGCGCACAGTAACGGAAGGAAAGATTGATGTCGAGAAGCTGCGCATGACACAGACAGCCGATAATTTCTCCACTCGACTCTCACACCTGCTATCAGAGGGCAATCCTCGACCTAACGATGTAACCGAGCAATGGAAGCATATCTCTCACCCATTGCGTACCACCGCTGAGGCTATTATAGGGTTTCAGCGAGCCCGCAAGAACAACTGGTACGATGAGGAATGTAGCACTGCCTCGGACAAAAAGGACGCTGCATACAGGGAAACGTTGCAAACGGGCGCAACCCGCAGTGTATGGCAACGCTATAGTGAGGCGAGGAAGGAAGAGAGGCGCCTTTTCAGAAAAAAGAAACGTGAAGCCGAAAGGCGTGAGTTTGAGGAGCTTGATATGCTGGCTGACAGGAATGATGCCCGAAGATTCTATGAAAAGATCCGGCGGATGACGGAAGGTTTAAAGACCGGGGCAAGTTCCTGTAAGGACTATAACGGCGACCTGTTAACCGACGTACAGAATGTACTTAAATTATGGAGGGAGCACTTCTCCTCACTGCTCACGTCGAACCCGATACCCCAATTAAAGACGATGGAAAAGTCGTCCCACCACCCGACTATGATGAAGTGAGGATAGCTATATCCCGGCTCAAAAACAACAAATCGCCTGGGAAAGACGGACTACCCGCCGAGCTGTTCAAACACGGAGGCGAAGAGCTGGTAAAAAGCATGCATCAGCTCTTATACAGAATATGGTCAGATGAGTGCATGCCTCCAGATTGGAATTTAAGTGTGCTCTGCCCAATCCACAATAAAGGCGATCCCGCTAACCCCACCAACTACCGCGGAATCAGTCTTCTTAATATCGCATATAAGGTTCTTTCTAGCGTATTGTGTGAAAGACTGAAGCCCATCGTAGACAAACTGATTGGACCTTATCAGTGTGGCTTTAGACCTGGTAAGTCCACCATCAACCAGATTTTCACGATACGCCAAATCCTGGAGAAGACCCATGATAAAAGAATCGACACTCACCATCTCTTTGTCGATTTTAAAGCCGCTTTTGACAGCGCAAAAAGGAGTTGCCTGTATGCCGCCATGTCTGAATTTAACTTCCCTGCAAAGCTTATACGGCTTTGCCAAATGACGTTGAACAAAACGAACAGCTCCGTCAGAATCGGGAAGGACCTCTCTGAGCTCTGAAACCAAACGAGGCTTCAGACAGGGCGATTCCCTTTCGTGCGATTTCTTTAACCTGATGCTGGAGAAGATAATTCGAGCAGCAGAGCTAAACCGCAAGGGCGTATGCCGATGATATTGATATCATTGGCCTTAACAGCCGCGCCGTAAGCGCTGCTTTCTCTGGGTTGGATAAGGAAGCGAAAATAGTGGGTCTTGCGGTGAACGAGGACAAGACGAAGTATCTGCTGTCATCAAAGAAAGAATCGGCGCACCTGCGCCTTGGCAGCCAGGTCACCGTTGATAGCTACAAGTTTGAAACGGTGAGAGACTTCGTCTATTTGGGAACCAGCATTAACACCGAAAATAATATCAGTCTAGAAATCCAACGGAGAATCACCCTTGCCAACAAGTGTTACTTTGGACTAAGTAGGCAATTGAGAAGTAAAGTCCTCTCGACAACAAACAAAGATCACGCTCTATAAGTCTCTCATCATACCAGTCTTGATGTACGGCTCGGAATCATGGACAGTGTCAAGAGAAGATGAGATGGCCCATGGAGTATTTGAGAGAAAAGTTCTCCGGAAGATTTATGGTCCTTCCCGTGATGCCAACGGCGAGTATCGAAGGAAATTTAACGATGACCTGTACGAGCTTTACGCAGACCTCACCATAGTTCAGCGGATTAAAGCCCAAAGGCTCCGCTGGCTGGGTCATGCTATGCGAATGGACAAAGAAGCACCAGCACAGAAAGTTTTCCTATCGACACCCGAATTCGGCAGCAGAGGAAGGGGGAGACCTCGACTGAGATGGAAACAACAGGTGGAGGATGACTTCAACTCCCTTGGGGTTTCCAATTGGCGTCATTTATCGCTAAAAAGGAATGACTGGCGTGCTTTGATACGAAACGGCCAAAATCGCCTAGGCGGTTAAGCAAGCCAAGATTAGGTGGTTGAAGAGCGGTTGCGGGTAGTACTTATCCCCAAGTACTGCTCCAACTGCCTATTTCCATTTCCAAGCAAGGACCGCTGCTACAGGTGTAACGAGAAACACCATACGACGCTGCACATCGATGACGCAGCTGCCCGCTCCTCTGAGCACGTCGGTTCTAACACCGACACTTTGGATGATGGAGAGATCTCCGATGGCGCGTTGTCTATCGCCGTTACTGAAAACACTAAGTCCTGGGCAGAACAGGTAGCCGAGGCAGAAGAAGAAGAGGAGGCGGCCAGGTCAACACCCAAAATACGCGATCCACAGCTCGTCGGCTCGGAAACCCGTTCTTTCCGACCGCTACTACGGCACGAGCTGTGGAGAAGCCGCGATACAGCCCACGGAAAAAACATAGAAAAGCCTGGTTCGGAAACACGTACTTTCCGATCACATCAAAGGCCTGGTAAGGTGGATCCTGGTGGCTCGGAAACGCGTCCTTTACGACCATCTCGCCGTTCCACTGCGGTAATACGGGGTGACGCGGAAACACGTCCTTCACGCTCATCACGCATTACAGCGGGTCGGACGGCACCTTACCCGGCCTACACAGCTGTCAGCGACAGGACAACTGCCTACCACAAAAATCTGCCAGCTACGTTAGGGTCTGGCAGAGCTGCAAATACGCCCACCGACGATATAATTTTGCGGTCATTTGTCGCCATTGCCCCCACCGCGGTAGACTCCATTGAAGCCGGCGCACACTGGGGCCGAGCGTGCTAAAAATTCAGTTTTAAAATAATGAGTTTTTCAAAAAAAATAAAAACCCGGTATTGTTCCCTATAAAATTCTACACTTCTGGCCTAATTTTCAGCTTTCTATCTTTTTTCGTTCTTCGAGTCGGATATGAACCAGCGACCTATATCTTCTATTATGAATATAAAATACCTATTATTTTACAATAAAAAAAATTAATAAAATAATTAATAGAAATATATATATAAATATAAGGAGGATAAAAATGCAAATAAAACCACAATTTTATGAAATATCTCAATCTGACGTAAGCTAGAGCAGCCCAATAAACAAACTTATGGTTGAACACAAGCACTCACCCGGATCAACTGCTTGGAAGGCAACTATGCTAACCAAAAATATTCACCCGATTCAGCTTGCACATGACCCACCTGGCCAATCCATGCTCAATAATTTTTTGCCTCAAAAGCCCTTTATTTTGCGTCATCCCTTCAAATGATTCCATTCGTTCTTTGCTATATCGTCAACAACTGCAAATCTTTAAAAATAAAATGTTAGTAACTCTGTGGTCTCGTTTCAAACAATATCAAACGAACCAGGATGTCTTTCGCGGTTGACAACTGAACCGACACGACCCAAATTTCTACCTCAGGTGATCATGCAGAGATTGCCAGAATCAAACTTTATGTAATCAGTAATTTTGCCTGTAGCAATATCAACTTGAATGGTGTCGTTGACTTTGATGAGAGGATCGGGATAGCGAAGGGTGCGGCCGTCGTGTGTAACCACAAATGGAACACCTTTTGTGCCAAGTTGTGTTTTGCGCACCTTGCACTATTTGTACTTAGCTTCATCACCGGTAATACGGTGAATTGTGAAACGGCCCCTAACATCGTACACCAAACGGAAAAATTCACCGGTCTTTTCAATGGTGATCACATCCATGAAACCAGCTGGATATGTGGGATCGGTACGCACTTTGCCGTCAACTTTGATGAGACGCTGCCTCAAAATTTTCGTCACCTCAGCACAATGCATCCTTCAAACGATTTCTCATGAAAATGTGGCATATAGCTGCCCACCTGTACGTATGTGGCATAAATTTCCGTGCCACAAAGTTTTGTGTGGCACTCACGATGGGGCATATGTTTAGCTGCCCATTGATGGGGCATATGTTCGGCTGCCCATTGATGCGGCATATGTTCGGCTGCCCATTGATGGGGCATATGTTCGGCTGCCCATTAAAACCTGAAACGAAAAAGAAAAATTAATACGCATGTCTAAATAGTTTGTTCAGGTCAGACCTGTTAATAATTGATTAGTAATCGGTAATGATTGGCATTTCATTGATTATTTTTTGAGAAGCCACCTAATGATTGATTACCAATTACTTTCACTTTTTAATGATTATTTTTTCAATTGATTAAAAAAAAATTAAAAAAAATAAAAAAAATTAAAAAAAATCCAAAAAAAATTTAAAATTCAAAAGTAATCAAAAATAATCAAAAGTAATGATTACTTTTGATTACTTTTGATTTTTTGAATTTTTTTGATTTTTTTCCAGTACTGTTGTAGAAAAATATGTTCATACATAAATATTCACTTGCACAAACATACAAATGTATAGGTGAAGCAAGAAGTAACGGTGTAATCCCAACAACAACGACGGAGGCGTTGAAATATGTTGTGCAAACACAATTATATAGTTATATGGGTGATTCAGCAACTGGAGCTGACATATGGCAAACAAGAGGTGTTCTAAAAGAGGCTGCACTATTTTTCAACACCCCATTAATATCGTCCGGTCCGGTTGAAAGGCTGTTTTCTTTTGCTGAAATTATTAATGCTCCAAAGCGTGGGCCATTATCTGACATTTCTTTTGAAGCACTTACATTGTTAAAATCAAATTTTAACTCCTAAGTATTGGCGTGCTGTATCTGCCGAACGGTGAAAATTTGCGTGTCGATACGCACTCATGTCAACCTACATGAATTATTTTTATACTGAATACCGTTATTGTTGACTATTTGTGTTATTATATTATTCACAAATATTACTAAATAGCATTACTTAAACAAAAATGAATAAAAATAAAACGATTCTACTTCTACTATTCTCTACTCCAACAAAATGACTACGTCGTCCATTTTGGCCGAATGTTATTAATCCCGGACCTCTCTCTATGGATAATAACCACTTAATTTTTGATCAATTGATCATTACTAGTCTCTTTTGGGCATACATATGTAGTTGGTATGCCCACGTTTTACTTTGTGTAGCATACTTATAAGTGTTCGAATAGAACCATCCGACCGTACCCATAGGGTTTTAAACGAGAAATGCACGACACTACCCGTTTAGATATAAAAGGGACAAATTTTCACCACTACAACGCATATAACCATCAAACCTGGAATTTTTTCTCATATGTACATATACTAAGCGATCAAGGTTCATTCTAGAAATCCATGAGCCCCAAAGTGTAAGTAGGTGTATATATTTGCATACAAAGATACACAGATGTTTATACTTTTAACAACAAAACTTTAAAATAATCCAAAAAAAATCAAAAAAAATCAAAAAAATCAAAAAAATAATCAAAAAAAATTTAAAAAGATCAAGAAAAAATCAAAAAAATTATTTTTGATTTTTTTGATTTTTTCTTGATTTTTTAATTTTTTTTTTGATTTTTTCTAATCGTAATCAATTAGTAATTGCTTTTTCTTGAAAGCAATTAAAATAATCATTAGTAATTAAAAAAAATTTCTAATCAATCAATTACTAATTACTAATCAAAATTAACAGCTCTGGTTCAGGTATCTATCCATCGCTGGGTGCCGGCTACCACAGCGAGTGATACATACACGTACAAACATATATATTTCTACGATACACTTACCTTTTTCCATGCATACTTACCTGCAAACCTCCGGCCACGTCCATGATCCTCGGGCTCCTTCCCACGTCCTTGCACCTCACCTGAAAATAAAAAGAAATAGAAAATTTTAATAAAATACAATTACAAATAAAATTAAGAAATTGTATAACTTACCTCGTGTAAAATTTCTTCAATGACATTTATTCATTGAGAGCGCCGGTTTTTGCGCTGCCACACTACCAATTTTTTTTTAGTACCAAATCGCGTTACCGGATGCACGGGTACTAAACCCTCCACTTAAGGCCCTATTATATGAAACGCGTCACCGCATCACGCGATATAAAATGTAACCACCGGTTTTGCGCTGCCACACCACCAATTTTTTTTTAGTACCAAATCGCGTTACCGGATGCACGGGTACTAAACCCTCTACTTAAGGCCCTATTATATGAAACGCCAATACTAGTCTGAGTATAAATCTTTCGGTGTACCAACATAAATAAACACCGAGAACATAATTGAGGAAACAAATAGGTTGTACAAAAAAAAAAAATGCGAACCGTCAGCCACGGCTCCGGCAACGATCCGGAATTGGGATGGCGTAGTCCAGAGTCATTTTAATAAGCGCGGCCGAAGGCTGCCATCTTAGCAAGGTATTTCGGACATAAATACCATGGAGTCTGCCCCAATTTTGGTATCGGATCCGGGTCATTTTCCGGGTTTTTAACCATAACTTCCACTAATACAAAAGGATAAAATAAGCGCTTCCGGATCCGTGATCCTGAGGCCAAAATCCGTCTTTTGAGCTATCTCCCATAATTGAAGCTAACTTATTAGCAGTTGACCCATAAAGTATACAATACCAATAAAATATTATATCGTGGCAAATATCCATTTCTGACAGTTACTACCTTCACAGTCGTGATCGTACGACAACGTACACCATTCCCCTAAGTTAGTTTCCCCAAATCATGACACGGTATGGGAAATGTCACCACAATGACGGGGTGAACAGTGTAAATGTACTATTAGCAGCTGCCGTGGAGCATCTGCCTGGGCCTTAACATCGCAAGAGTCTAGTCACCATCGATGCGATGTGGCAGCACAAAGCGTGTCAGCTGTTCGCGATCCGTTTAGCGAAACTTAAGCCTCAACTACATAAAGCTTCGTTAACCTCACCTGACATTTGCTACCTCAAAACTTTGCGTCCGACTTCAGAGGTATGCTACAATGGGGGCCTTGACGCTTCTCTTTCATACATTTGTTTTCGTTATTTATTTCTTTGCATTCAAAGTGTTTTGGTTAATTTATTAATTTAATAGAGAAAAAATTAATAAATTATTATTTCCTCCAACTTTTTATTCTTTAATTAAAGCAAAGTCATCAACATCTGATTGTCAAAGCAAGCAAAGCAAGCAAAATTTGAGAGTTTGCCAAATTTCAACCTCGCTTCAACTTTGAGGTCTCCAATTTGCCATGCTTGGTTTAATTAAGCGAAAAAATGCCCAAAAACACCCAAATACACTAAATAATGTACAAATAGCCTATATATAAATAACGCAAATTTCAAAAAAAAAAAAAGGGTTCAAACGCCGACACAAGCCACCCAACCAGACATACGAGCAACCCACAGTGAATAACGAGTTTATTCCTTTTAGAATGACTCGTTACACCGCGACACGCGTCAAGACCGAGGGATCCCGTCCCTTTAGCATCCCGTGCCGCTTATGTGGCAATAACCACGGCATCCGATTTTGCCAACAATACCGTGGGATGGCGGTTGAAGAGCGGTTACGGGTAGTACTTATCCATAACTACTGCCCCAACTGCCTATCGCCATTCCACGGTCTAGGAACATGTCCGAGCAAGGACCGATGCTACAGGTGTAGCGAGACACATCACACCACGCTGCACATGGACGACGCCACCACCCGTCCCTCTACGCATATTCGGGCAAACATGGAGCATCTAGAGGACGGAGAGAATTCCGACGACGCCTTATACATAGCCATCACGGAAACCACGAAATCCTGGGCAGAAGAGGAGGCGGCCAGATCACCACCGATACGCTCTCCACAGCTCGGCGGCGCGGAAACCCGTTCTTTCCGCCCGCTACTACGGCACGAGCTGTGGAGAAGCTGCGGAGAAGACAAAGGAAAGCGTGGCTCGGAAACAAGTACTTTCCGACCGCAGCAAAGGCCCGGTAAGGTGAATCCTGGTGGCTCGGAAACGCGTCCTTTCCGACCATCCCGCCGTTCCACTGCGGTAAGACGGGGTGACGCGGAAACGCGTCCTTTCCGCTCATCACGCCTTACAGCGGGTCGGACGGCACCTTATCCGGCCCCCACACCCACCAGCGATACAACAGTCGCCCGCCAAAGAAGTCTGCCTGCCACCTTCCGGTCGGGCAGAGGTACCAATACGCCCGCTGAAGCCGTCATTTGCGATCGTTGGTCGCCATCGCCCCCACTGCGTCGGTCTGTATCGAATCCGGCGGCAAACTACACGTTGTCCGTGACCTGGTCGACCCGTGTTCACCCACCTCGGTCATCGGCAGCGAGCTTGCTTCCAAGCTCGGCTTAGAGGAGAATATGGGGTAGAAAGACGGGTCACGACTCAAGCTACGGTCGTCACACGCTACCACAGGATGAACCCAGCATCGAATATAGACGCTACCGTCGCCACGCCATTCCAATTCATGAAGCTGGCAGACCCCGAATTCTTCCGCGCTTCGCCGGTGCGCCTCACGTTAGGCGCCGATGTCTATGCCAGCATCATGCTAAATGGCACACCAGCGTCCACCATCAACGGGCTACTGGCACAGGCCACAATATTCGGCCTGGTAATATCGGGAGCCTGCCAACAATAGCTTGCCGAACATCCACCATGCCATTAAATAAATTAAAATACTTCTAGTAAGGTGCAATGAACTAGACAAAACCACGTCCATATTTTAACCTTTCTTTCTCATCCACAACAGGGCAATTTGTAGCGGCTAGCATGGAGAGCCTATGGGGCGTCATCCCACGTCCACCATCCACATAGTCGTAGTCTTAGCTTAAGTTTAGATTGGAGCGGTTGCTGGTGGTCTCGCGTTTTCCTTCATATTGCGTATCGCAAGGGGGGCCGGCATGTTTAGACCATCGGTCTAAATATATCGGTCGCCCCTCGTAGCAAGCCTTAGTTATCTGCCGCGCTAGTACTTTTTCACTTTTATCTTTATACCGATAACAGCTCTTACCCCTTCGAATCCTACAAATGTAGGATTCGGCGGCGGTACAGAGCTGATATTTATCTAGACGCTCGTTCGCTTCGTTTTCGATTATATGAGCACCATCATCAGCCACTCCAGGTAAGATCCAAAATTTCCATAATTGTTCCATCATAATTTACTTGCTTTTCCAAAAAATACTAATTGTACACATTAATTCTTTAATAATTAACTGTGTACCTTATACTCAATAAAGAGCGCTATTATATTGTGTGTACTAGAAAGACAAGTGTTTTGTTTATTTATTAACTCCTTGCACTTTCTTTCTTTCTCTTTTGCATCTTATTACGTGCGAGCATCCCGCCACTGCCATTGGCCGCACGTAACACATGGCAAAAATTCTAAAAAATTATTTTTTTCATAGTTAGAAATTTTAATGTGTATTTGAAATAGTTGGTGTAAGAGGATATAAAATTTTATTATTCTGCTTTTTCCATTTCATTATGTAATCGATTAGTGTTTTTTTTTTGGAACTAGATGTTTTAAAAAATTTATTTTAGTATAAAATTAAACGTGCCTCTTTTTTTTAATATTTTTTTCAAAATGGATTTTTTTTTAATTTTCGCAAAAACGTTGCAAATGTAAACATTCAGCAGTAAAATATGAACCTTAGTGACGATGAATCCAAGTTCAGAGCCAAAAATAAAGTGCGCATTTAAAAAAAAAAGTGAGTTTAGAAATTGCGTTCCAATTTTAATTTAGACATGTAAGCTGTATTATAATATGAGTTCTTTGAGGCACAAGTTGTGTTACTCCAATTTTTTTTTTTTTTATATTAGGCATGAAAATGTGTGGGGAAATACGCTAACGGTGAAAATCCTTATTCCCAGAAAACTTGTAATATCTCGAAACAAGAAAATTGGAGAAAACCTTTTTTGTATACATACATTACATTAACTTAGTTCTTAGTAAAGATTTCAGAATAAAGAGAAAGAGTTTCACTAACGATTAACTGCAGACGTCTGTTGTGAGAGTGTTAAATCTGTTGGATTAACTTAAATCTGCTGGATTAACTTAAATCTGTTGGATTAACTTAAATCTGTTGGATTAACTGCAAAAGTCTGTTGGATTAACTGCAGAAGTCTGTTGTGAGAGTGTTAAATCTGCTGGATTAACTTAAATCTGTTGGATTAACTGCAGAAATCTATTGTGAGAGGGTCTTCGCTGTTAAATGATTGTTAAATCTGTTGGATTCACTGTAAATCTACATTACTTGACCAAATTTCCGTCAATTCAACAGTTTGTGGTATTAACAGTAGAGGCTGTTGATATAACTGTGATTTCCAAAGAAAAAGTACATGGATTTGAAGAATTGTTCATTAAAACCTCTCTCTAAGAAATTTTTCATAGAAATTTGAAAATATTTCTTAGAATATAAGACCCTTTTTACTACATTAGTTAGACCAATATTAGAATACGGCTCGATTATATGGAATCCGCGTTATACAAATTCATATAGATAAGCTAGAATCTATTCAAAAACAATTCTTACTTTTTGCATTGAGAGATCTACGATGGGATCCTTCGTGTAACCTTCCTCCTTATACTAATCGCTTGAAACTTATCAATCTCCCTACCCTTGCTAGCCGTAGAGAAATGCTAGGCTATTCATGTGTAAACTCCTAAACGGGTGGATTTCAAGCCCTCCTCTTTTGAACGAAGTTAACTTTAATGTTCCCTCTCGAGCCTTAAGACATTTTAAACCTATTCTTCTGAAGCAATGCAGAACCAACTATCAATTACACGAGCCGTTCCAGTGTTTGTGCGAAAATTATAACTCTCATTCAGACACTTTTGATATTTCGGACTCGCTTTTTATTATTAAAAAAACTATCCTATTCTCTCTTAACAATTGATTTCTACGTAGTATCAATTTATGTATTTTTATTATCTATTTATTTTCGTATTACACTCAGCTGATGAATTTTTCTCTGTAGCTGAGCAGTTTGAGATCTCGACGCTTAACAAACCTCCGCCTTTCAAACACTCGGCAAATTTAATCCGCGCGTTATGCGGATGCGCCCCTCGTTTCGGTCGGGCGGGATGGTGGGTAAAATCCGTTGGGCATAATAATAATAATAATAATAATAAGTACTTGTTCTTAAAATATGTAAACAAATCCTCAGAAGTCATGAATTCATTCATAAATTGTAAAATAATTTTCATAGAATCTACGAATTTTTTCTTTTATTCTAAGAAATATCAGCTAGAACTTCGGGCGCAGATGCCCGATTCTTTTTTGATGCCAGCAGATCCTTCGTCTTGTCCTCGTTGACCGCAAGACCCACTTTTTTTTTCTCTTCCTTCTCCAGTGCAGAGAAGGCAGGGCTTACGGCGCGGTTGTTAAGGCCAATGATATCAATATTATCGACATACGCCAGCAATTGCACGCTCTTGTAAAATATTGTACCTTTGCGGTTTTGCTCTGCTGCTCGAATTATCTTCTCCAGCATCAGGTTGAAGAAATCGCACGAAAGGAAGTCATCTTGTCTGAAGCCTCGTTTGGTTTGAAATGGCTCAGAGAGGTCCTTCCCGATTCTGACGGAGTTTTTGGTATTGCCAACGTCATTTGGCAAAGTCGTATAAGCTTTGCATTCCCTGCAAATTCGGACATGGTGGCATTCAGGCGACTCCTTTTTGCGCAGTCAATGTAGAAAAGAACCAATAGAAATAGCTTGAAAGTAAAAAAAAATGTCAAATTAAATCCCCCATCACAAAAAGCTATCTACGCCACTGCCCCTTGCCAAAAACTGATCATAAAGACAATCTTATAAATTTTATTAGGCATTTTTGGCTCTCGGCTGAGGGTTATTTTATTGAAGCGTACCCGAAGGCCGCCAACCCGAAAGGTGCTCTGCACAGAAGCACTGTGGATTGCGTAGCCGGCACAGGAAAATAAGATTAATCAATTGTTTTAAATTTCTTTCACATAGCTGATAATTTCGGAGTTGGACCTATTCTGGATATAAGCCGATTTCTCATATATTATTTTTCATGCATCTTTTCATGGATGAAACATTATCATTTATTTTCCCACTGGGTAGACAAACCTTGAATAATTAAAGTTTCAGCTTGCTGGTAACGCCATAGGCTTTCAGTTTTCAATGTTTTGTTTTGTTTATGACAAAACCAAAGTTGATAAAGGAAGTTATATTTAAAACGAAAAGAAAATAAAACTTTCTTCATTTTTATGCTGTCAAATGGCATGCGGCTAGAACTTAATGCATTTTGACAAAAATTTTTAAAAAGGTTTTTTTGCGTATGTTTCTACCTTCCTTTATTTACTTTGGACAATAGGTACATCAAATACCAGTAAGTGCAATCGTTGCAATTTTCAGGAAAATTTATGGTTTAGGCTTGAAGCTCTTTAAAATTTATTCTAATTTTAAACCGAACCGAACCACTTTTTTTAGCGGTTTTCATTTCGCTCCAAAGATTGAAGAACCGCTGTGGTTCGGTTTAAAGCCCGGTTCGGTGCAGAACCGGTTTGCATCCCTGGTTGTTGATAAAAAATATGTTGTTTACCCAGCAAATTATTTTGGTACGTTTCTTTTGTGTTTGGTACGAAAAATGTTAGGCAAACGGCAACCGTGGTAAGAAGTAGAGCTTTAGATTTGGTTCGCACATTTTCGAGTAGCCCGGGCAAATATTGAACGAGTACTCGAATACTCGCTCGATGCTCAATACTTGAAAATTGTCGAGCTTGAACTCGAGCATATGAAGCTTTTTCGAGCAATTTTGATCAGTTTTTTTATTTATTGTTTTACTTTGATTTTGATTATTTTGTCAGCACTTCATTTTCACGTTTAAAATTTGTTTGATACACAGTAGATATATCACAGAGATGCAAAATAAATGCATTCCATGAATGTGAATAAATACCTTTTTGCTAAGATTTGGAATTTGCTGGTTAGGGACGTTTATATGGGAGTCTCAGAAGTGTTCCTTGAAAAGGAAAATGTGCAATACGCCAACGATTTTTTGAGGATAAGAGGAAATTGTACAGAAATTGCGGATTGTACAATGCTTTAGAGAGGAACGAGCATATCCATATATGTACATACATATGCAAATGGTTTCGCAGAGATAGTACATAGATGAAGTGCGGGCTGCAGAAAAAAGTCAAGGAGCATATATTAATGTTGGCGTCCTGGAGGTCCCATCTAACCTTGAAGCAGATATGGAGCGACGTATTGCCGTTAATTTTATTGGTGAATATTAGGGATGTCAATTTTTCGGGTTTTGGCCGTCCCGGGATTTTCGGGATATGCTTTTACAAATCCCGGGATCCCGGGATTAGTCCCGGGATTAGGGATTCGTTATTTCTAACAGGTTTGCTTCAAAAAGACTGGAGAAAATGTTTGTGAAACTGTCAATTTTTAAATAAATAACAAATAAAATTAATTAAATTTATTTATCCCTTATATTTTTTATTTACTTTTAATGTATTTCATTTGAATAAAAAAAAATAACACACTTCAATAGAAAGTTTTTTTTTGTAGTTGAACTCCTACATTAATATAAATGTATTAAACAGTTTAATAATGGTAAGTATTAATTAAAAAGTAAAAAAAAATTTGGTACATTCAGCGCGCCTCTTCCCAGCCAGCAAGATACCTTACATTTTACGAACATTGCGTTTTACGAGCTATTCTCGAATCAGCAACAACTAAAAACACAAGCTTTTTTTATTTTGTCAAAAAAAAACAAGACCCAAGTTCCAAAATTTAGATGCCGCAAAGATATTAACGTTCATAAAATGTTTGTTTGACACAGATGTCCATTCGTCAAAAACTACGCAAAATTTTTCACCTTCTTTTACGAGCTTTTCAATTTCATGTAAAAATCCTACTCTAATATTTTCGTAATAGTTGAGTACAATACTTTGTATAGTGTTTCTGGATTTTGGTAAATCGAAGCCATTACCTCGCATTACATCGCGTAGATCTTGTGATTTGGTGAAAGCTGAAAAAGCAAAACCATCAACAGCCGTCATCCTAGCTAAAACAGCTTCCATACTCCTCTCCGTTTTATTACTAAAAAATTTATGCAACTTTTGCTGTTTACAAGGTACAGGATTGGCTTCTGGAGCTTTTGTTTTACGGCACACAACAATATTATGTTTTTTCAAATGCGTGTGCAGCCCTTTTGTTGAGCCACCTTTCGTTAATAATATTTGACTGCATTTTTTGCACTGAGCTGACTCGTCGTTGTCGCGCGCAACTAAAAAATAGAACCACACGGAAGACTCCTCTTCCGCCTTTGTTTTATGTGCAACAAAACCTGTACGAAATAAATTTCAATTTCATTACAGTGATTCTTTATTTAATGAAAATGAAATACTTCGTATAAAAATGGATGAGTGCGAGGTATTCCACTTCACCGAAGTTATAAATATATCTATATTTACCTGAAGTGGACGGCTTTTCAGTCATATTTAATTATTCTTATTATTCATCAATCAATTATTCGCGCAAAAATAACAATGAAACCAGCTGATTTCTACGTCAACAGTGTTGTAAACGCTAACCCAAATTTCAGTGTGGTTTCTTTGCTATACAAGAGGGATTTTTCTCACATCCCGAAAATCCCGGGATTGCTGGAACACAATCCCGGGATTTTCGGGAGCTTAAAAAGGGTCGGGATCCCGGGATTTCGGGATCCCGGGATGACATCCCTAGTGAATATATAGGAGTGTGGTTGCTAAGTGACCTTGCTCAATCCCGACTCTTGCGTCCTCGTTCGTGCACTCTGGGCAACGGGAGCTACCTAGGCTCGCGGCAGAAAGAGAGGGAGCCCCGGTGGGGCCACTCTGACATACTTGGTTTAAGGGCTCACCGAAGTTTTTGCGTAGCGTCTGTTCACCATGAGGTGCGGCTGCAAGCGGGCGTCTGTCTTGAAGCAAGCGGCTCGCTATATAAATGTGTAAATATTTTCCAAAAACCCCGAAACGGGTTGTGCGCTGGGTTTGGGACCCGCCACGTAAAAACCTTAATTCCAATGAAAACAAAATCAAAGCCTCGGATGAGAACCCCCTTTAATGTTGACGACCCGGCAAAACGAATAAGGCATAATGATTTGGATATTAGGGCATGTACCGGGAATGTCCGGACCCTTTCAAGGGACGGTGCCGCTGCCCGACTGGTTGATGTCCTCGTAGGCGCAAAGGCCGACATCACCGCCCTGCAGGAAATTCGATGGACGGGGCAAGGAAAGACGACCATCGGTCCTTGTGACGTATACTACAGTGGCCAGACACGCGGCAAAGCGCGTGGTGTAGGATTCGTGGTGGGAAAGAGACTTCGCCGCCAAGTATTAGCGTTCACTCCTGTGGACGAGCGTCTCGCTGCGATCCGCATCAAGGCGAGGTTTTTCAACATAACATTTATCTGCGCCTATGCGCCGACTGAGGAGACGGACGACGCAGAGAAGGACTCCTTCTACGATAAACTTGAACAGACTTATGATCGCTGCCCCCAGCATGATATCAAAATCGTGCTCGGTGGAAAATTCAGTCTCCACGATATAACATCCCCCAACGGCACTAGGTTGATTGACTTCGCCGCTTCCCGCAATATGGTCATAAGTAGTACCAGGTTCCAGCATAAGCGAATACACCAAGCCACCTGGCTGTCCCCTGATCAAAGAACTAGAAACCAGATTGATCATGTCTTGATTGACGGCAGACATAGCTCCACCGTTCTGGACATGCGTACACTGCGTGGTCCCAATATTGACTCTGACCATTATCTTGTCGCAGCCAAGATACGCACACGCCTCTGTGCAACGAAGAAAGTGCGCACAGTAACGGAAGGAAAGTTTGACGTCGAGAAGTGCGCGTGGTACGATGAGGAATGCAAAACTGCCTCGAAAAAAAGGACGCTGCCTACAAGGAGACGTTGCGAACGGGCGCAACCCGCAGTGTATGGCAACAATATCGTGAGGCAAAGAAGGAAGAGAGACGCCTTTTCAGAAAAAAGAAAAGTGAGGCCGAAAGGCGTGAGTGTGAGGAGCTTGAGATGCTGGCTGACAGGAATGATGCCCGAAAATTCTATGAAAAGATGCGGTGGATGACGGAAGGTTTTAAGACCGGGGCAAGCTCCTGTAAGGATAGTAATGGCGACCTGGTAACCGACGTACAGGTTAGGTTAGGTTCAAGTGGCTGCCGCAGAGGCACACTTAGGCCAGTTTTCAAAGGCCCGTTGTGATACCACCAACACAAGGAAAGTCAGTACACGACGTACAAAGTGTACTTAAATTATGGACGTAGCACTTCTCCTCACTGCTAAATTGCGAGGGAGACGTCGAACCCGATACCCCAATCCCTGACGATGGAAAAGTCGTCCCACCACCTGACTATGATGAAGTGAGGATAGCGATATCCCGGCTCAAAAACAACAAAGCGCCTGGAAAAGACGGACTACCCGCCGAGCTGTTCAAACACGGAGGCGAAGAGCTGGTAAAAAGCATGCATCAGCTCTTATGCAGAATATGGTCAGACGAATGCATGCCACCGGATTGGAATTTAAGTGTGCTTTGCCCAATCCACAAGAAAGGCGATCCCGCTAACCGCACCAACTACCGCGGAATTAGTCTTCTTAATATTGCATATAAGGTTCTTTCTAGCGTGTTGTGTGAAAGACTGAAGCCCATCGTAGACAAACTGATTGGACCTTATCAGTGTGGCTTTAGACCTGGTAAGTCTACCATCGACCAGATTTTCACGATCACGATCACGGCCAAAATCGCTCAGGCGGTTAGCGCCAATAAATGATGATGATGAATATATTGCGATCCGCCAAAGCTCCATCATATGAAGGGCATCTGCATCCAACCATTTTTTAGCGGTGCATTGAATTTGTGCATAGAATATTTTAATTTATTATTTTATTGTTAACATACAAATTTTAAAATTTTTATTTGTCAGCTCAAAACGCTCGAAGCTTTTGAGCAAACATTCGAGCACTTGAACAACGATCGAGTTTCGAGCTACTCGGGCTGCTCGATACCCGGGTATCTGGAGCTGTAGTAAGAAGTGCTTTTTTATAGAATTTTGAATTTTCTTTATCGCAATACTATGTATTCGCTGAAGCAATACGGCGTATATACCAAACCTTCCAAAATCGAGATTTCGTTACCCTGACTAGGACTCATCGGTCTTAATGTTTTTACGTTAAAATTCTCCCGTTTTTATCATCCAAAATAAGTAGATAAAGTAACTTTTTTCTTTGAAATAAACAAAGCAATACCGTGTATTTTTTCAAAAGTTACGCTTGATGAAGTTCGAAAGAGTAGAAGATTCAAATGTCAAAAATTGTTTGATAAGTAGGTAAACCTGCTGAGTACAATCAGTTCAAATTCAACTGCTAAACCCAATATATTGTGCTCCTTGTGTGCGGTAGATTATATTTTTAATGTCTTAAGGAATCATGTCCCGAAAAACATAACCTGAATTGTTTCGGGTATTGGCAAATATTTGAATAATTTCTGGATTTTATGAATCATGTTACAGCTGATGTGACTTATAAGTTAGTAGATATGGATGTTATGAGTACCTATATGCAATCAATATTATATGGTGATTTCACAAGATTCCTGAAGGATGCCATACACAGATGGAAGGTGATTATATCCAATCAACTATCGGGCAAAATCGCATAGGCGGTAAGCGTCAATAAATGACGCAAGCCAAGGTTAGACTATCGAACGATCATTTAATATAAGAGATATCCAAGTTTTTGCTGTTTGTTTGATATCTGTGACAAATACTTTTATAGCCGAAGGTATTAAGACTTATTTTTTTATTCTCATGAAAACTTATTTTGCAGAATCACCGCCGATATATATCCTACCTATTTATCTATATACATTAGAGCGTCTCGCCTTACAGGCAAAAAAAAAAAACGTCGGCCGTACCTCCCCTCATATGAAGCGTTTTTGAAAAACATTTAAAAATTTTTTTTTTTCTGGCAGCCCAATTGCATTTTTCTTCATATCTTCGGCATTTATTGTCGGATTTTAAAGTGTGATACACCAATTTTTTTGTCTCAAAGAGGAGGTTCCTCTCAAGAAAGTTCATTGAGCTCATGCGTTTCGTTGTGGTGCCACACTTTAAAATCCGACAATAAATGCCGAAGATATGAAGAAAAATGCAATTGGGCTACATCTAGGGTTGCCAGAAAAAAAATACAAATTTTTTTTTAATGTTTTTTAAAAACACTTCATATGAGGAGAGGTACGTCGACTTTTTTTTGTACATATACGGTTCGATCAGTAGCATATATTTAACGGGCGGCAAATGAGACATTGCCAACTGGGCCCTACTCAAAAAATAGACCAAAAAAGGCCCTAAACCCTTCCAGAAGCAGAAATCTATGTAGATTCATCTGCCTGAAATCGTTGTTGTTGCGTTAACATGCAAAATGCAAAGGTACGGGATTGCCTTATAGTAAAAATGAAATCTGTCTATTTCCGCACACACACATACACACATTCACATCCCAACCTCCATTTGCAATGAAATCACAGCAATCTTGTTTGAAAAATTTAATTTTGAGAAAAAATACCTGTGTGGTCAAAGCTATGACGGTGCCCCTGTCATGTCTGAGGGTAGCGGAAGTGTTCAAGTGAAATTAAAAGAATTTCTCGGCGACGGCGATGGATCATTTCTACCGTATATTCATTGTCTCAGTCATCAAATTAACTTAGTATTGATTCAGGCAGCAGAAAAAAATGCAAGTTTTTTTCGCCACAATTGAAAGCATTTTTGTATATTTCGATCGACGATGGGAAGAAATTTTGAAACAGAGCGAAAGTTCATAACGAGCCTCTGACGATTTTGGCATCAAGCTTCTAAAAGAATTAAAGAAATTTCTGGCAGAACTAAATTTTCTGATAAACTAAAATGAGAAAAAGTAAATTAAAATGAGAAAACATAAATGATAAAGAGAAAATAAAAATTATAATGAGAAAAAGTAAATTGTATTGAGAAAAAATAATTTGTATTGAAAAACATAAATTGTAATGAGAATATGTAAACTTGTAATGAGAAACCGTAAATAAGAAATGAGAAAATGTAAACTAAAATCAGAAATCGTAAATTAAAATGAGAAAACAAAAATTATAATGAGAAAAAGTAAATTGTATTGAGAAAAAATAATTTGTATTGAGAAAACATAAATTGTAATGAGAATATGTAACCTTGTAATGAGAAACCGTAAAAAAGAATTGAGAAAGCGGAAATTATAATAAGAAAACAAAAAATATAATGAGAAAGGGTAAAATAAAATGAGAAAACGTAAATTGCATTGAGAAATGTATTTTATTTTGAGAACACATAAAATTGTATTGAGAAAACATAAGTTGTATTGAGAATACGTAAACTTGTAATGAGAAACAGTAAATCAGTAATAAGAAAACACAAATTTATTTTGAGAATATGTTAATTTATAATGAGAAAACATACGGTACACATATAAAAACGTAAAGTTGTAATGAAAAATATTTCAAAATTTATCTTTTATGTCACTGTTTTGGAGTGCAAGTGCAAGTGCATCTGCATGAAATATTGTTGTATGCTGCGCAGCTCTTGCGCAGTCGCCTCCTGTCAATTTTGATTTGGCATCATCAATAGCTCTTTCCAAATACTGTAGTCGTTTTTTACGATTTCTCATTACAAGGTTACATATTCTCATTACAATTTATGATTTCTCAATACAAATTACTTTTTCTCAATACAATTTACTTTTTCTCATTATAATTTATATTTTTTCATTACAATTTTTGTTTTCTCATTTTAATTTACGTTTTCTGATTTTAGTTTACATTTTCTCATTTCTTATTTACGGTTTCTCATTACAAGTTTACTTATTCTCATTACAATTTATGTTTTTCAATACAAATTATTTTTTCTCAATACAATTTACTTTTTCTCATTATAATTTTTATTTTCTTATTATGATTTATGTTTTCTCATTTTAATTAACTTTTTCTCATTTTAGATTACGTTTTCTTATTTTTGGGTGAAAAAGGTGTAGTCCGGAAATATCGGTGCTACCCAAGAATTCAGAAGACAAATTTTCAGAAAACTTTATTCAGAAAACATTTTTCAGAAACAAAAAATTCCGAATTAAAAATTCAGACACAATCAGAAACAAAAAATTCAGAAGCAAAAATTCAGAAACAAAATTTTAGAACCAAAAATTCAGAAATCCCTTTTCAAATACAAAAAAGCAATATAACAATGCAACCTCTCCGATGGTGTTGGCAATTATGGACTACAGTCAAAGCTCTATTCAATCCAACAAAACATAAGGATAAAGTAGATATTACTTTCGGCGACAGGGTGAAGAAGGATCCTAGGGGATGTGCGAACTCCTTCTGTAGACAATTTGTACTACATTCCCCGCCCGATAGAGCTAAACGTAGGACCATGCGACAGGCGCGTAAATACAAAAACCAAAACACGCCCATTGTCATGACTGCCTCGTAGGTCAAGGAAGCCATCAGACAGGCTAAGCCCTCAAAATCCATCGGCCCCGACGGCATTGCCGTGAAGATGCTGATGAACTGGTTGTTTTTACTAAACTTGTTATGGTGACATTCAGTTCTTAGCGCAATCAATTCTGTTCAAATTCAATTACAAAAATAGAAAGTCGATCTAATTAAGGCGCAGTGGTGCATGACAACGTAGTCAACAAATTTTTCGATGGGAAGATTTCCCATTCAGCATTAGAATCTCATGCAAAACATCGAATGCAGTTCTATGAAGTTTTGGACACAATGACTACCGAACTACAAGAAAGAGCGGAAGGATTCAAAGAAATAAACGACGTTTTCGGTTTTTTGATGCCTGAAACATTCAAAAATCTCGATCAGGATGATTTGTAAAACTGTGTTATTACTTTATCAGAGTTTTTCACTACTGATTTGAAAAATGAGCTGGCTGCTTTTACTGACATGTATTTCACAGAAAATCGGGAGTTTACTGACGACAGTCCATCACAGTATTTGGAGTTTGTAGTTGCAAACAATATGATGGACAGTTTTCTTGAATGCTGCAGTTTATTTCGACTGTTCTTAACTTTTCCACTTGAATCAGCTAGTGCCGAACGAGTCGTGAGTTCGTTGAAAATTGTTAAAGAATATCGCTGAGCTTCTTTAGCCGAGGATACACTGAACAATTTTTGTATTCTGTACATCGAAAGGTCAGTAGCGACGACGATCAATTTGGACTCTGCAATGGAATTATTTGCTGAACGTAAAGCTAGGCGTGTATTCAAAGTGATATAATTCAATTCAATGTTTACCATTCTATTAATATTAATTATCTGCGAAACCTAAAAAAATGATTGCTACAGTACGAAAGTGGGCCCCCTAGGTACCATGCCAACCGGTTTTTTTTCCTTAAATCCGCCACTGGGTTCGATATATTTATGGTTCGATTTTAATCATATTTGGCATGTATGTTTGTTTTGTATACAATCAACTCCGTTTCCAATTACTCCAATTTTTTTTTTTTTATATTTGGCATGAAAATGTGTGGGGAAATACGTGTTCTGCTTAAAACGCTAACGGTGAAAATCCTTATTCCCAGAAAACTTGTAATATCTCGAAACAAGAAAATTGGAGAAAACCATTTTTGTATACATACATTACATTAACTTAGTTCTTAGTAAAGATTTCAGAATAAAGAGAAAGAATTTCACTAACGAGTTAAAACGTAGTTTTTTATTAGTTATGGCGATTCTGATGCAAATAAATTGATTTCAGGTTTAAAAAAGTTATCAATGAGTTGCAGTATGGCCGTGAATGGGGTAAAGTGCTACACATCTACAAATCTTGTAGAGGCATAACGATTCTTATTCAAATAAGTTGATTTCAGAAATACATAGGTAATGGGTTAATATAATACACATTGGCTATTTTTGTACAAACATACAAATGATGATTTAAATAATTTGGTTATAGATCTTAAAAAAACAATTGGTCACCAAAGGGTTAATTCATGACCGTTAATGGGTTAAGATTCCAAAAATGACTCGTTTTGAGCGTCCCCATATATATAAGTAGCCCCAGTGTGCTGCGGCAGACTTCATATTGTGCGGGCCCTGATCGACCCTTGTTCTCCCACTTCGGTCATTGATAGCGAGCTCGCAATTGACCACGACTTGGGGGAACTAGACCGATCAGGTGAACGCTGGTCCTACGAGGAGAGCACGGGGTAAACCGCAGAATAACTACCCAGGCTACGGTAGTCTACGACATCATCGTTTTACCCCATTGTCGAACATCGACGCCACAGTGGCTACCCAATTCCAGTTCCTTAAGCTGGCGGACCCAGATTTTTTCCGCTCGTCACCAGTACGCCTGACATTGGGCCCCTCGTAGCAGATATCAGTATCTGTCCGCGCTACTAAATTTATCTTTTCGCCCAATAACAGCTCTTACCCCTTCGAATCCTACGAAAGTAGGATTCGGCGGCGGTACCGAGCTGTAATTTATCTGAGGGCTCTTTCACTTTTGTTCCGATCACGTCAGAGTCATCACCCGCCACTCCAGGTAAGATCAACTCAATTAAGTTGCATTTCAGTTCCATATAATTACATTGCCATATACTTTAACCTCACTTGTGCACATTAATTTTCCTATAGTTAATTGTGCACTTTTATACTCAATAAAACCATTTTTGTATTGTTGATATTTGAAATCAAAGTGTTTACTTCTATTTACGTTCTCACTCGTTGCATTTCCTTTTTCAACCCCGCCATTTCACCCGGGCTCGCCGTAACAAGGGTAGATGTGGAGACTATCCGTAAAACGGCAGGATGGACGAAAAGTTCGGAGACGTTTGCTCGAGTATATCAGCGGCCCATAATTGATGAAGCTAAATTTGCATTTTCCATCTTTAATGTAAAACTTCTAGGTATTACTTGGAGGTAAATAAAAAACTTTAAGACGAATATCCTGTAGTTGTAAATAACTACAAGTATTGATATCGAGAACGATATAGTGTGGTATAATTGTACGATCAAACGAACTTACCTGAGTGAAGTTCGATCGTAATTATACTAGCTGTCTCGTCCGAAGATATCAAACCCTCCCACCCATAAATTCCATATATACATATATAGGCAATTTTATTACACCCTTATCGATTTGTCAAAATTTAAAAATTAATGAAGAACAAGATGGCTGTCAGGTTGCGACGAAACTAAACAATTCTAATAGAATTGTGAAATGTTGTGGTTAGATCGCGCAACTGACGTTACTACAAGTATTGATATCTTCGGACGAGACAGGTAGTATAATTACGATCGAACTACACTCAGGTAAGTTCGTTTGACCGTACAATTATCAGAGCAAATTGACGCTGCGACTTTCTGCACGGTGAATGGAGACGCCCCTAAAAGGATGGCAACGCGGAAATATACGGCTTGTCAACTAGCTGTGAAGCTTCCTCCTCCGCCAGAAGAAGTTAGGATTGTTTCTTACGCAGACGACTGCACGAAATTGGCAAAATGCACTTCCGTCGATGAGCTGTGCTCTAAAATAAATGGTTATCTCCCCTCTCTTGTCGAATCCTTCGCCTCTCGGAGCTTGACATTGTCGCCAACAAAGTTGTGAATTCACCGAGAATCGGAACTCAGGGCTCTTTAACACTCAACCCAGGTGTCTACTGTATAACCATTATGCCATCGCTTACTTATGTTTCCCAGCGTCTAATTACAGCTTTGTTCTAAATGACACTTTCCCACGTTGCTTTGCTGCCTCCACCGAGAATCGAGCTCACCCTGCTTTGACTGCTGAACGGAGATGCTAACCATCAGGCCATCGCGTACTTATGTTTGATGGTGTCGAATTGCAGCTTTGTTCTATGACAGTAATGGGAGTATATTCGCTGTTGAATTACTGTTAAATCTGTTAGATTAACAGCAGAAGTCTGTTGTGAGAGTGTTTGATCTGTTGGATTAACTTAAATTTGTTGGATTAACTGCAGAAGTCTGTTGGATTAACTGCAGACGTCTGTTGTGAGAGTGTTATATCTGTTGGATTAACTTAAATTTGTTGGATTAACTGCAGAAGTCTGTTGTGAGAGTGTTAAATCTGTTGGATTAACTTAAATCTGCTGGAATAACTTAAATCTGTTGGATTAACTTAAATCTGTTGGATTAACTGCAAAAGTCTGTTGGATTAACTGCAGAAGTCTGTTGTGAGAGTGTTAAATCTGCTGGATTAACTGCAGAAATCTATTGTGAGAGGGTCTTCGCTGTTAAATGATTGTTAAATCTGTTGGATTCACTGTAAATCTACATTACTTGACCAAATTTCCGTCAATTCAACAGTTTGTGGTATTAACAGTAGAGGCTGTTGATATAACTGTGATTTCCAAAGAAAAAGTACATGGATTTGAAGAATTGTTCATTAAAACCTCTCTCTAAGAAATTTTCCATAGAAATTTGAAAATATTTCTTAGAATATAAGACCCTTTATACTACATTAGTTAGACCAATATTAGAATACGGCTCGATTATATGGAATCCGCGTTATACAAATTCATATAGATAAGCTAGAATCTATTCAAAAACAATTCTTACTTTTTGCATTGAGAGATCTACGATGGGATCCTTCGTGTAACCTTCCTCCTTATACTAATCGCTTGAAATTTATCAATCTCCCTACCCTTGCTAGCCGTAGAGAAATGCTAGGTGTAATATTCATGTGTAAACTCCTAAACGGGTGGATTTCAAGCCCTCCTGTTTTGAACGAAGTTAACTTTAATGTTCCCTCTCGAGCCTTAAGACATTTTAAACCTATTCTTCTGAAGCAATGCAGAACCAACTATCAATTACACGAGCCGTTCCAGTGTTTGTGCGAAAATTATAACTCTCATTCAGACACTTTTGATATTTCGGACTCGCTTTTTATTATTAAAAAAACTATCCTATTCTCTCTTAACAATTGATTTCTACGTAGTATCAATTTATGTATTTATACCCAGCTGTACTTGTACACAGGGTATTATAACTTTGTTAGGATAACGGTTGGTTGTACAGGTATAAAGGAATCGAGATAGATATAGACTTCCATATATCAATATGATCAGGATCGAAAAAAAATTTGATTGAGCCATGTCCGTCCGTCTGTCCGTTAACACGATAACTTGAGCAAATAATGAGATATCTTCACCAAATTTGGCATGCGTACTTATTTGGGTTCAGAATAGATTGCTATTGAAAATGGGTAAAATCGGACCATAACCACGCCCCTTTTTCGATATCGAAAATTTCGAAAAACGTATAAAATGGGTTAATTCAATATTAGAAGCAGCTACAATGATAAAATTTGCAATATGTATTGATTTAGATGTTCTAAGGCCGATTTTATAAAAATGTTTGAAAAGGGGCGTGGTACCGCCCACGTATATTTGAAGAAACTTTAAAATTTTGACTCTTAATAACTTCAGAACAGTTTATGCTAGTATAACGAAATTTCGTAGAGGACATACTAATGTTGTGGTAAATTCAGCTATAGAAAATAAACGAAATCGCTTCGCGACCACTCCTACTTTTTCATAAAAGTTATATTGAAAGGAGGTGGAAATATTGAAAAGTCCATATCTAATTAACTGATTTCGCTATAATAATATAATTTGGTACATACATCAACTTTCATATTCTTTACATAATTTTTTCAAAATTTTGGAAAGAGGGCGTGGCACCGCCCACTTATGAGTCAAGCAATTTTTAAATTCGACTGCTAACAACTTCAGAACGGTGTGAGATAGATTTACGAAACTAGGTACCAGGCATGTTATGTTTATGTAGAGTACTACCACAGAAAATAAGAAAAATCGGTGAACGATCACGCCCACTTTATGTGCACAGCTGGGTATATAATGTTCGGTTTCACCCGAACTTAGACTTCCTTACTTGTTTTATTATCTATTTATTTTCGTATTACACTCAGCTGATGAATTTTTCTCTGTAGCTGAGCAGTTTGAGATCTCGACGCTTAACAAACCTCCGCCTTTCAAACACTCGGCAAATTTAATCCGCGCGTTATGCGGATGCGCCCCTCGTTTCGGTCGGGCGGGATGGTGGGTAAAATCCGTTGGGCATAATAATAATAATAATAATAATAAGTACTTGTTCTTAAAATATGTAAACAAATCCTCAGAAGTCATGAATTCATTCATAAATTGTAAAATAATTTTCATAGAATCTACGAATTTTTTCTTTTATTCTAAGAAATATCAGCTAGAACTTCGGGCGCAGATGCCCGATTCTTTTTTGATGCCAGCAGATCCTTCGTCTTGTCCTCGTTGACCGCAAGACCCACTTTTTTTCTCTTCCTTCTCCAGTGCAGAGAAGGCAGGGCTTACGGCGCGGTTGTTAAGGCCAATGATATCAATATTATCGACATACGCCAGCAATTGCACGCTCTTGTAAAATATTGTACCTTTGCGGTTTTGCTCTGCTGCTCGAATTATCTTCTGCAGCATCAGGTTGAAGAAATCGCACGAAAGGAAGTCATCTTGTCTGAAGCCTCGTTTGGTTTGAAATGGGTCAGAGAGGTCCTTCCCGATTCTGACGGAGTTTTTGGTATTGCCAACGTCATTTGGCAAAGTCGTATAAGCTTTGCATTCCCTGCAAATTCGGACATGGTGGCATTCAGGCGACTCCTTTTTGCGCAGTCAATGTAGAAAAGAACCAATAGAAATAGCTTGAAAGTAAAAAAAAATGTCAAATTAAATCCCCCATCACAAAAAGCTATCTACGCCACTGCCCCTTGCCAAAAACTGATCATAAAGACAATCTTAAAATTTTATTAGGCATTTTTGGCTCTCGGCTGAGGGTTATTTTATTGAAGCGTACCCGAAGGCCGCCAACCCGAAAGGTGCTCTGCACAGAAGCACTGTGGATTGCGTAGCCGGCACAGGAAAATAAGATTAATCAATTGTTTTAAATTTCTTTCACAGAGCTGATAATTTCGGAGTTGGACCTATTCTGGATATAAGCCGATTTCTCATATATTATTTTTCATGCATCTTTTCATGGATGAAACATTATCATTTATTTTCCCACTGGGTAGACAAACCTTGAATAATTAAAGTTTCAGCTTGCTGGTAACGCCATAGGATTTCAGTTTTCAATGTTTTGTTTTGTTTATGACAAAACCAAAGTTGATAAAGGAAGTTAGATTTAAAACGAAAATAAAATAAAACTTTCTTCATTTTTATGCTGTCAAATGGCATGCGACTAGAACTTAATGCATTTTGACAAAAATTTTTAAAAAGGTTTTTTTGCGTATGTTTCTACCTTCCTTTATTTACTTTGGACAATAGGTACATCAAATACCAGTAAGTGCAATCGTTGCAATTTTCAGGAAAATTTATGGTTTAGGCTTGAAGCTCTTTAAAATTTATTCTAATTTTAAACCGAACCGAACCACTTTTTTTAGCGGTTTTCATTTCGCTCCAAAGATTGAAGATCCGCTGTGGTTCGGTTTAAAACCCGGTTCGGTGCAGAACCGGTTTGCATCCCTGGTTGTTGATAAAAAATATGTTGTTTACCCAGCAAATTATTTTGGTACGTTTCTTATGTGTTTGGTACGAAAAATGTTAGGCAAACGGCAACCGTGGTAAGAAGTAGAGCTTTAGATTTGGTTCGCACATTTTCGAGTAGCCCGGGCAAATATTGAACGAGTACTCGAATACTCGCTCGATGCTCAATACTTGAAAATTGTCGAGCTTGAACTCGAGCATATGAAGCTTTTTCGAGCAATTTTGTTCAGTTTTTTTATTTATTGTTTTACTTTGATTTTTATTATTTTGTCAGCACTTCATTTTCACGTTTAAAATTTGTTTGATACACAGTAGATATATCACAGAGATGCAAAATAAATGCATTCCATGAATGTGAATAAATACCTTTTTGCTAAGATTTGGAATTTGCTGGTTAGGGACGTTTATATGGGAGTCTCAGAAGTGTTCCTTGAAAAGGAAAATGTGCAATACGCCAACGATTTTTTGAGGATAAGAGGAAATTGTACAGAAATTGCGGATTGTACAATGCTTTAGAGAGGAACGAGCATATCCATATATGTACATACATATGCAAATGGTTTCGCAGAGATAGTACATAGATGAAGTGCGGGCTGCAGAAAAAAGTCAAGGAGCATATATTAATGTTGGCGTCCTGGAGGTCCCATCTAACCTTGAAGCAGATATGGAGCGACGTATTGCCGTTAATTTTATTGGTGAATATATAGGAGTGTAATGGAGTGTGGTTGCTAAGTGACCTTGCTCAATCCCTACTCTTGCGTCCTCGTTCGTGCACTCTGGGCAACGGGAGCTACCTAGGCTCGCGGCAGAAAGAGAGGGAGCCCCGGTGGGGCCACTCTGACATACTTGGTTTAAGGGCTCACCGAAGTTTTTGCGTAGCGTCTGTTCACCATGAGGTGCGGCTGCAAGCGGGCGTCTGTCTTGAAGCAAGCGGCTCGCTATATAAATGTGTAAATATTTTCCAAAAACCCCGAAACGGGTTGTGCGCTGGGTTTGGGACCCGCCACGTAAAAACCTTAATTCCAATGAAAACAAAATCAAAGCCTCGGATGAGAACCCCCTTTAATGTTGACGACCCGGCAAAACGAATAAGGCATAATGATTTGGATATTAGGGCATGTACCGGGAATGTCCGGACCCTTTCAAGGGACGGTGCCGCTGCCCGACTGGTTGATGTCCTCGTAGGCGCAAAGGCCGACATCACCGCCCTGCAGGAAATTCGATGGACGGGGCAAGGAAAGACGACCATCGGTCCTTGTGACGTATACTACAGTGGCCAGACACGCGGCAAAGCGCGTGGTGTAGGATTCGTGGTGGGAAAGAGACTTCGCCGCCAAGTATTAGCGTTCACTCCTGTGGACGAGCGTCTCGCTGCGATCCGCATCCTAGCCGAGGTTTTTCAACATAACATTTATCTGCGCCTATGCGCCGACTGAGGAGACGGACGACGCAGAGAAGGACTCCTTCTACGATAAACTTGAACAGACTTATGATCGCTGCCCCCAGCATGATATCAAAATCGTGCTCGGTGGAAAATTCAGTCTCCACGATATAACATCCCCCAACGGCACTAGGTTGATTGACTTCGCCGCTTCCCGCAATATGGTCATAAGTAGTACCAGGTTCCAGCATAAGCGAATACACCAAGCCACCTGGCTGTCCCCTGATCAAAGAACTAGAAACCAGATTGATCATGTCTTGATTGACGGCAGACATAGCTCCACCGTTCTGGACATGCGTACACTGCGTGGTCCCAATATTGACTCTGACCATTATCTTGTCGCAGCCAAGATACGCACACGCCTCTGTGCAACGAAGAAAGTGCGCACAGTAACGGAAGGAAAGTTTGACGTCGAGAAGTTGCGCGTGGTACGATGAGGAATGCAAAACTGCCTCGAAAAAAAAGGACGCTGCCTACAAGGAGACGTTGCGAACGGGCGCAACCCGCAGTGTATGGCAACAATATCGTGAGGCAAAGAAGGAAGAGAGACGCCTTTTCAGAAAAAAGAAAAGTGAGGCCGAAAGGCGTGAGTGTGAGGAGCTTGAGATGCTGGCTGACAGGAATGATGCCCGAAAATTCTATGAAAAGATGCGGTGGATGACGGAAGGTTTTAAGACCGGGGCAAGCTCCTGTAAGGACAGTAATGGCGACCTGGTAACCGACGTACAGGTTAGGTTAGGTTCAAGTGGCTGCCGCAGAGGCACACTTAGGCCAGTTTTGAAAGGCCCGTTGTGATACCACCAACACAAGGAAAGTCAGTACACGACGTACAAAGTGTACTTAAATTATGGACGTAGCACTTCTCCTCACTGCTAAATTGCGAGGGAGACGTCGAACCCGATACCCCAATCCCTGACGATGGAAAAGTCGTCCCACCACCTGACTATGATGAAGTGAGGATAGCGATATCCCGGCTCAAAAACAACAAAGCGCCTGGAAAAGACGGACTACCCGCCGAGCTGTTCAAACACGGAGGCGAAGAGCTGGTAAAAAGCATGCATCAGCTCTTATGCAGAATATGGTCAGACGAATGCATGCCTCCGGATTGGAATTTAAGTGTGCTTTGCCCAATCCACAAGAAAGGCGATCCCGCTAACCGCACCAACTACCGCGGAATTAGTCTTCTTAATATTGCATATAAGGTTCTTTCTAGCGTGTTGTGTGAAAGACTGAAGCCCATCGTAGACAAACTGATTGGACCTTATCAGTGTGGCTTTAGACCTGGTAAGTCTACCATCGACCAGATTTTCACGATCACGATCACGGCCAAAATCGCTTAGGCGGTTAGCGCCAATAAATGATGATGATGAATATATTGCGATCCGCCAAAGCTCCATCATATGAAGGGCATCTGCATCCAACCTATTTTTAGCGGTGCATTGAATTTGTGCATAGAATATTTTAATTTATTATTTTATTGTTAACATACAAATTTTAAAATTTTTATTTGTCAGCTCAAAACGCTCGAAGCTTTTGAGCAAACATTCGAGCACTTGAGCAACGATCGAGTTTCGAGCGAGTATCGAGCTACTCGGGCTGCTCGATACCCGGGTATCTGGAGCTGTAGTAAGAAGTGCTTTATAAAGAATTTTGAATTTTATTTATCGCAATACTATGTATTCGCTGAAGCAATACGGCGTATATACCAAACCTTCCAAAATCGAGATTTCGTTACCCTGACTAGGACTCATCGGTCTTAATGTTTTTACGTTAAAATTCTCCCGTTTTTATCATCCAAAATAAGTAGATAAAGTAACTTTTTTCTTTGAAATAAACAAAGCAATACCGTGTATTTTTTCAAAAGTTACGCTTGATGAAGTTCGAAAGAGTAGAAGATTCAAATGTCAAAAATTGTTTGATAAGTAGGTAAACCTGCTGAGTACAATCAGTTCAAATTCAACTGCTAAACCCAATATATTGTGCTCCTTGTGTGCGGTAGATTATATTTTTAATGTCTTAAGGAATCATGTCCCGAAAAACATAACCTGAATTGTTTCGGGTATTGGCAAATATTTGAATAATTTCTGGATTTTATGAATCATGTTACAGCTGATGTGACTTATAAGTTAGTAGATATGGATGTTATGAGTACCTATATGCAATCAATATTATATGGTGATTTCACAAGATTCCTGAAGGATGCCATACACAGATGGAAGGTGATTATATCCAATCAACTATCGGCCAAAATCGCATAGGCGGTAAGCGTCAATAAATGACGCAAGCCAAGGTTAGACTATCGAACGATCATTTAATATAAGAGATATCCAAGTTTTTGCTGTTTGTTTGATATCTGTGACAAATACTTTTATAGCCCAAGGTATTAAGACTTATTTTTTTATTCTCAAGAAAACTTATTTTGCAGAATCACCGCCGATATATATCCTACCTATTTATCTATATACATTAGAGCGTCTCGCCTTACAGGCAAAAAAAAAAACGTCGGCCGTACCTCCCCTCATATGAAGCGTTTTTGAAAAACATTTAAAAAATTTTTTTTTCTTGCAGCCCAATTGCATTTTTCTTCATATCTTCGGCATTTATTGTCGGATTTTAAAGTGTGATACACCAATTTTTTTGTCTCAAAGAGGAGGTTCCTCTCAAGAAAGTTCATTGAGCTCATGCGTTTCGTTGTGGTGCCACACTTTAATATCCGACAATAAATGCCGAAGATATGAAGAAAAATGCCATAGCTCTTTCCAAATACTGTAGTCGTTTTTTACGATTTCTCATTACAAGGTTACATATTCTCATTACAATTTATGATTTCTCAATACAAATTACTTTTTCTCAATACAATTTACTTTTTCTCATTATAATTTATATTTTTTCATTACAATTTTTGTTTTCTCATTTTAATTTACGTTTTCTGATTTTAGTTTACATTTTCTCATTTCTTATTTACAGTTTCTCATTACAAGTTTACTTATTCTCATTACAATTTATGTTTTTCAATACAAATTATTTTTTCTCAATACAATTTACTTTTTCTCATTATAATTTTTATTTTCTTATTATGATTTATGTTTTCTCATTTTAATTAACTTTTTCTCATTTTAGATTACGTTTTCTTATTTTTGGGTGAAAAAGGTGTAGTCCGGAAATATCGGTGCTACCCAAGAATTCAGAAGACAAATTTTCAGAAAACTTTATTCAGAAAACATTTTTCAGAAACAAAAAATCCGAATTAAAAATTCAGACACAATCAGAAACAAAAAATTCAGAAGCAAAAATTCAGAAACAAAATTTTAGAACCAAAAATTCAGAAATCCCTTTTCAAATACAAAAAAGCAATATAACAATGCAACCTCTCCGATGGTGTTGGCAATTATGGACTACAGTCAAAGCTCTATTCAATCCAACAAAACATAAGGATAAAGTAGATATTACTTTCGGCGACAGGGTGAAGAAGGATCCTAGGGGATGTGCGAACTCCTTCTGTAGACAATTTGTACTACATTCCCCGCCCGATAGAGCTAAACGTAGGACCATGCGACAGGCGCGTAAATACAAAAACCAAAACACGCCCATTGTCATGACTGCCTCGTAGGTCAAGGAAGCCATCAGACAGGCTAAGCCCTCAAAATCCATCGGCCCCGACGGCATTGCCGTGAAGATGCTGATGAACTGGTTGTTTTTACTAAACTTGTTATGGTGACATTCAGTTCTTAGCGCAATCAATTCTGTTCAAATTCAATTACAAAAATAGAAAGTCGATCTAATTAAGGCGCAGTGGTGCATGACAACGTAGTCAACAAATTTTTCGATGGGAAGATTTCCCATTCAGCATTAGAATCTCATGCAAAACATCGAATGCAGTTCTATGAAGTTTTGGACACAATGACTACCGAACTACAAGAAAGAGCGGAAGGATTCAAAGAAATAAACGACGTTTTCGGTTTTTTGATGCCTGAAACATTCAAAAATCTCGATCAGGATGATTTGTAAAACTGTGTTATTACTTTATCAGAGTTTTTCACTACTGATTTGAAAAATGAGCTGGCTGCTTTTACTGACATGTATTTCACAGAAAATCGGGAGTTTACTGACGACAGTCCATCACAGTATTTGGAGTTTGTAGTTGCAAACAATATGATGGACAGTTTTCTTGAATGCTGCAGTTTATTTCGACTGTTCTTAACTTTTCCACTTGGATCAGCTAGTGCCGAACGAGTCGTGAGTTCGTTGAAAATTGTTAAAGAATATCGCTGAGCTTCTTTAGCCGAGGATACACTGAACAATTTTTGTATTCTGTACATCGAAAGGTCAGTAGCGACGACGATCAATTTGGACTCTGCAATGGAATTATTTGCTGAACGTAAAGCTAGGCGTGTATTCAAAGTGATATAATTCAATTCAATGTTTACCATTCTATTAATATTAATTATCTGCGAAACCTAAAAAAATGATTGCTACAGTACGAAAGTGGGCCCCCTAGGTACCATGCCAACCGGTTTTTTTCCTTAAATCCGCCACTGGGTTCGATATATTTATGGTTCGATTTTAATCATATTTGGCATGTATGTTTGTTTTGTATACAATCAACTCCGTTTCCAATTACTCCAATTTTTTTTTTTTTTATATTTGGCATGAAAATGTGTGGGGAAATACGTGTTCTGCTTAAAACGCTAACGGTGAAAATCCTTATTCCCAGAAAACTTGTAATATCTCGAAACAAGAAAATTGGAGAAAACCATTTTTGTATACATACATTACATTAACTTAGTTCTTAGTAAAGATTTCAGAATAAAGAGAAAGAATTTCACTAACGAGTTAAAACGTAGTTTTTTATTAGTTATGGCGATTCTGATGCAAATAAATTGATTTCAGGTTTAAAAAAGTTATCAATGAGTTGCAGTATGGCCGTGAATGGGGTAAAGTGCTACACATCTACAAATCTTGTAGAGGCATAACGATTCTTATTCAAATAAGTTGATTTCAGAAATACATAGGTAATGGGTTAATATAATACACATTGGCTATTTTTGTACAAACATACAAATGATGATTTAAATAATTTGGTTATAGATCTTAAAAAAACAATTGGTCACCAAAGGGTTAATTCATGACCGTTAATGGGTTAAGATTCCAAAAATGACTCGTTTTGAGCGTCCCCATATATATAAGTAGCCCCAGTGTGCTGCGGCAGACTTCATATTGTGCGGGCCCTGATCGACCCTTGTTCTCCCACTTCGGTCATTGATAGCGAGCTCGCAATTGACCACGACTTGGGGGAACTAGACCGATCAGGTGAACGCTGGTCCTACGAGGAGAGCACGGGGTAAACCGAAGAATAACTACCCAGGCTACGGTAGTCGCACGACATCATCGTTTTACCCCATTGTCGAACATCGACGCCACAGTGGCTACCCAATTCCAGTTCCTTAAGCTGGCGGACCCAGATTTTTTCCGCTCGTCACCAGTACGCCTGACATTGGGCCCCTCTTAGCAGATATCAGTATCTGTCCGCGCTACTAAATTTATCTTTTCGCCCAATAACAGCTCTTACCCCTTCGAATCCTACGAAAGTAGGATTCGGCGGCGGTACCGAGCTGTAATTTATCTGAGGGATCTTTCACTTTTGTTCCGATCACGTCAGAGTCATCACCCGCCACTCCAGGTAAGATCAACTCAATTAAGTTGCATTTCAGTTCCATATAATTACATTGCCATATACTTTAACCTCACTTGTGCACATTAATTTTCCTATAGTTAATTGTGCACTTTTATACTCAATAAAACCATTTTTGTATTGTTGATATTTGAAATCAAAGTGTTTACTTCTATTTACGTTCTCACTCGTTGCATTTCCTTTTTCAACCCCGCCATTTCACCCGGGCTCGCCGTAACAAAGGTAGATGTGGAGACTATCCGTAAAACGGCAGGATGGAGTTCGGAGACGTTTGCTCGAGTATATCAGCGGCCCATAATTGATGAAGCTAAATTTGCATTTTCCATCTTTAATGTAAAACTTCTAGGTATTACTTGGAGGTAAATAAAAAACTTTAAGACGAATATCCTGTAGTTGTAAATAACTACAAGTATTGATATCGAGGACGATATAGTGTGGTATAATTGTACGATCAAACGAACTTACCTGAGTGAAGTTCGATCGTAATTATACTAGCTGTCTCGTCCGAAGATATCAAACCCTCCCACCCATAAATTCCATATATACATATATAGGCAATTTTATTACACCCTTATCGATTTGTCAAAATTTTAAAATTAATGAAGAACAAGATGGCTGTCAGGTTGGGACGAAACTAAACAATTCTTATAGAATTGTGAAATGTTGTGGTTAGATCGCGCAACTGACGTTACTACAAGTATTGATATCTTCGGACGAGACAGGTAGTATAATTACGATCGAACTACACTCAGGTAAGTTCGTTTGACCGTACAATTATCAGAGCAAATTGACGCTGCGACTTTCTGCACGGTGAATGGAGACGCCCCTAAAAGGATGGCAACGCGGAAATATACGGCTTGTCAACTAGCTGTGAAGCTTCCTCCTCCGCCAGAAGAAGTTAGGATTGTTTCTTACGCAGACGACTGCACGAAATTGGCAAAATGCAATTCCGTCGATGAGCTGTGCTCTAAAATAAATGGTTATCTCCCCTCTCTTGTCGAATCCTTCGCCTCTCGGAGCTTGACATTGTCGCCAACAAAGTTGTGAATTCACCGAGAATCGGAACTCAGGGCTCTTTAACACTCATTCCAGGTGTCTACTGTATAACCATTATGCCATCGCTTACTTATGTTTCCCAGCGTCTAATTACAGCTTTGTTCTAAATGACACTTTCCCACGTTGCTTTGCTGCCTCCACCGAGAATCGAGCTCACCCTGCTTTGACTGCTGAACGGAGATGCTAACCATCAGGCCATCGCGTACTTATGTTTGATGGTGTCGAATTGCAGCTTTGTTCTATGACAGTAATGGGAGTATATTCGCTGTTGAATTACTGTTAAATCTGTTAGATTAACAGCAGAAGTCTGTTGTGAGAGTGTTTGATCTGTTGGATTAACTTAAATTTGTTGGATTAACTGCAGAAGTCTGTTGGATTAACTGCAGACGTCTGTTGTGAGAGTGTTATATCTGTTGGATTAACTTAAATTTGTTGGGTTAACTGCAGAAGTCTGTTGTGAGAGTGTTAAATCTGTTGGATTAACTTAAATCTGCTGGATTAACTTAAATCTGTTGGATTAACTGAAATCTGTTGGATTAACTGCAAAAGTCTGTTGGATTAACTGCAGAAGTCTGTTGTGAGAGTGTTAAATCTGCTGGATTAACTTAAATCTGTTGGATTAACAGAAATCTATTGTGAGAGGGTCTTCGCTGTTAAATGATTGTTAAATCTGTTGGATTCACTGTAAATCTACATTACTTGACCAAATTTCCGTCAATTCAACAGTTTGTGGTATTAACAGTAGAGGCTGTTGATATAACTGTGATTTCCAAAGAAAAAGTACATGGATTTGAAGAATTGTTCATTAAAACCTCTCTCTAAGAAATTTTTCATAGAAATTTGAAAATATTTCTTAGAATATAAGACCCTTTTTACTACATTAGTTAGACCAATATTAGAATACGGCTCGATTATATGGAATCCGCGTTATACTCCTTATACTAATCGCTTGAAACTTATCAATCTCCCTACCCTTGCTAGCCGTAGAGAAATGCTAGGTGTAATATTCATGTGTAAACTCCTAAACGGGTGGATTTCAAGCCCTCCTCTTTTGAACGAAGTTAACTTTAATGTTCCCTCTCGAGCCTTAAGACATTTTAAACCTATTCTTCTGAAGCAATGCAGAACCAACTATCAATTACACGAGCCGTTCCAGTGTTTGTGCGAAAATTATAACTCTCATTCGGACACTTTTGATATTTCGGACTCGCTTTTTATACCTTTCATGAACATGAAATGGTATTATAACTTTGGTGCGATGTTTGTAAATATGAGAAGAAGAAGAGATAGACCCATCAATAAGTATACCGAAATGATCAGGATGACGAGATGAGTTGATTTAGCCATGTCCGTCTGTCCGTCTGTCTGTTTGAACGCAAACTAGTCCCTCAATTTTTGAGATTTCTGGCTGAAATTTTGTATGTGGCCACCATTTTGTAATATAGGAATCATTTGTCGGAACTGACAAGATCGGACCAGTATAACATATAGCCCCCATACAACCGATTGTTCAGATATAAGGTTTTTTGGCCAAAACTTCTGCAATTAAAAAGTTAGGAACGTAAAATTTTGCAACTCGAGTACTTTCTATGTATGTAGTGTATATAGTGAAAATCAACAAGATCGGGCAAATGTAACATATAGCCCCCATACAACCGATTGTTCAGATATAAGGTTTTTTGGCCAAAACTTCTGCAATTAAAAAGTTAGGAACGTAAAATTTTGCAACTCGAGTACTTTCTATTTATTTAGTGTATATAGTGAAAATCAACAAGATCGGGCAAATGTACATATAGCCCCCATACAACCGATTGTTCAGATATAAGGTTTTTTGGCCAAAACTTCTGCAATTAAAAAGTTAGGAACGTAAAATTTTGCATCTCGAGTACTTTCTATTTATGTAGTGTATATAGTGAAAATCAACAAGATCGGGCAAATGTAACATATAGCCCCCATACAACCGATTGTTCAGATGTAAGGTTTTTTTGGCCAAAACTTCTGCAATTAAAAAGTTAGGAACATAAAATTTTGCAACTTGAGTACTTTCAATTTAAGTAGTGTGTAGAGGAAAATCAAGAAGATCGGGTAAATATAACATATATTTAGCCCCATACAACCGGTTGTTCCGATATAAGGTTTTTTGGCCAATACTTCCGCATTTAAAAAGTTAGGAACGTAAAATATTTCACCTTTAGTACTTTCTACATATGTAATGTGTATAGTGTAAGTCAGTACAATTGAACACGTATAATATATAGCCTCCATACAATCGATTGTTCCGATAACTCGGATCCTATTATTTTGTAAGTTTTTTTTAAATTATAACAAAGATGTGTAATGTGTATAGTAAATATAGTTAAATTGAAACAGGCTGTACTGGGGATCGAACAGTGAAAATCGTGACGCTTATTCATGAAAGGTATATAGCCTTCGGCACAGCCGAAGACAGCTTTCCTTACTTGTTATTATTAAAAAAACTATCCTATTCTCTCTTAACAATTGATTTCTACGTAGTATCAATTTATGTATTTTTATTATCTATTTATTTTCGTATTACACTCAGCTGATGAATTTTTCTCTGTAGCTGAGCAGTTTGGGATCTCGGCGCTTAACAAACCTCCGCCTTTCAAACACTCGGCAAATTTAATCCGCGCGTTATGCGGATGCGCCCCTCGTTTCGGTCGGGCGGGATGGTGGGTAAAATCCGTTGGGCATAATAATAATAATAATAATAATAAGTACTTGTTCTTAAAATATGTAAACAAATCCTCAGAAGTCATGAATTCATTCATAAATTGTAAAATAATTTTCATAGAATCTACGAATTTTTTCTTTTATTCTAAGAAATATCAGCTAGAACTTCGGGCGCAGATGCCCGATTCTTTTTTGATGCCAGCAGATCCTTCGTCTTGTCCTCGTTGACCGCCAGACCCACTTTTTTTCTCTTCCTTCTCCAGTGGAGAGAAGGCAGGGCTTAAGGCGCGGTTGTTAAGGCCAATGATATCAATATTATCGACATATGCCAGCAATTGCACGCTCTTGTAAAATATTGTACCTTTGCGGTTTTGCTCTGCTGCTCGAATTATCTTCTCCAGCATCAGGTTGAAGAAATCGCACGAAAGGAAGTCATCTTGTCTGAAGCCTCGTTTGGTTTGAAATGGCTCAGAGAGGTCCTTCCCGATTCTGACGGAGTTTTTGGTATTGCCAACGTCATTTGGCAAAGTCGTATAAGCTTTGCATTCCCTGCAAATTCGGACATGGTGGCATTCAGGCGACTCCTTTTTGCGCAGTCAATGTAGAAAAGAACCAATAGAAATAGCTTGAAAGTAAAAAAAAATGTCAAATTAAATCCCCCATCACAAAAAGCTATCTACGCCACTGCCCCTTGCCAAAAACTGATCATAAAGACAATCTTATAAATTTTATTAGGCATTTTTGGCTCTCGGCTGAGGGTTATTTTATTGAAGCGTACCCGAAGGCCGCCAACCCGAAAGGTGCTCTGCACAGAAGCACTGTGGATTGCGTAGCCGGCACAGGAAAATAAGATTAATCAATTGTTTTAAATTTCTTTCACATAGCTGATAATTTCGGAGTTGGACCTATTCTGGATATAAGCCGATTTCTCATATATTATTTTTCATGCATCTTTTCATGGATGAAACATTATCATTTATTTTCCCACTGGGTAGACAAACCTTGAATAATTAAAGTTTCAGCTTGCTGGTAACGCCATAGGATTTCAGTTTTCAATGTTTGGTTTTGTTTATGACAAAACCAAAGTTGATAAAGGAAGTTAGATTTAAAACGAAAAGAAAATAAAACTTTCTTCATTTTTATGCTGTCAAATGGCATGCGGCTAGAACTTAATGCATTTTGACAAAAATTTTTAAAAAGGTTTTTTTGCGTATGTTTCTACCTTCCTTTATTTACTTTGGACAATAGGTACATCAAATACCAGTAAGTGCAATCGTTGCAATTTTCAGGAAAATTTATGGTTTAGGCTTGAAGCTCTTTAAAATTTATTCTAATTTTAAACCGAACCGAACCACTTTTTTTAGCGGTTTTCATTTCGCTCCAAAGATTGAAGATCCGCTGTGGTTCGGTTTAAAACCCGGTTCGGTGCAGAACCGGTTTGCATCCCTGGTTGTTGATAAAAAATATGTTGTTTACCCAGCAAATTATTTTGGTACGTTTCTTTTGTGTTTGGTACGAAAAATGTCAGGCAAACGGCAACCGTGGTAAGAAGTAGAGCTTTAGATTTGGTTCGCACATTTTCGAGTAGCCCGGGCAAATATTGAACGAGTACTCGAATACTCGCTCGATGCTCAATACTTGAAAATTGTCGAGCTTGAACTCGAGCATATGAAGCTTTTTCGAGCAATTTTGATCAGTTTTTTTTATTTATTGTTTTACTTTGATTTTGATTATTTTGTCAGCACTTCATTTTCACGTTTAAAATTTGTTTGATACACAGTAGATATATCACAGAGATGCAAAATAAATGCATTCCATGAATGTGAATAAATACCTTTTTGCTAAGATTTGGAATTTGCTGGTTAGGGACGTTTATATGGGAGTCTCAGAAGTGTTCCTTGAAAAGGAAAATGTGCAATACGCCAACGATTTTTTGAGGATAAGAGGAAATTGTACAGAAATTGCGGAATGTACAATGCTTTAGAGAGGAACGAGCATATCCATATATGTACATACATATGCAAATGGTTTCGCAGAGATAGTACATAGATGAAGTGCGGGCTGCAGAAAAAAGTCAAGGAGCATATATTAATGTTGGCGTCCTGGAGGTCCCATCTAACCTTGAAGCAGATATGGAGCGACGTATTGCCGTTAATTTGATTGGTGAATATATAGGAGTGTAATGGAGTGTGGTTGCTAAGTGACCTTGCTCAATCTCGACTCTTGCGTCCTCGTTCGTGCACTCTGGGCAACGGGAGCTACCTAGGCTCGCGGCAGAAAGAGAGGGAGCCCCGGTGGGGCCACTCTGACATACTTGGTTTAAGGGCTCACCGAAGTTTTTGCGTAGCGTCTGTTCACCATGAGGTGCGGCTGCAAGCGGGCGTCTGTCTTGAAACAAGCGGCTCGCTATATAAATGTGTAAATATTCTCCAAAAACCCCGAAACGGGTTGTGCGCTGGGTTTGGGACCCGCCACGTAAAAACCTTAATTCCAATGAAAACAAAATCAAAGCCTCGGATGAGAACCCCCTTTAATGTTGACGACCCGGCAAAACGAATAAGGCATAATGATTTGGATATTAGGGCATGTACCGGGAATGTCCGGATCCTTTCAAGGGACGGTGCCGCTGCCCGACTGGTTGATGTCCTCGTAGGCGCAAAGGCCGACATCACCGCCCTGCAGGAAATTCGATGGACGGGGCAAGGAAAGACGACCATCGGTCCTTGTGACGTATACTACAGTGGCCAGACACGCGGCAAAGCGCGTGGTGTAGGATTCGTGGTGGGAAAGAGACTTCGCCGCCAAGTATTAGCGTTCACTCCTGTGGACGAGCGTCTCGCTGCGATCCGCATCAAGGCGAGGTTTTTCAACATAACATTTATCTGCGCCTATGCGCCGACTGAGGAGACGGACGACGCAGAGAAGGACTCCTTCTACGATAAACTTGAACAGACTTATGATCGCTGCCCCCAGCATGATATCAAAATCGTGCTCGGCGACTTTAATGCCAAGGTGGGCAAGGAAGGAGTCTTTGGTCCTACAGTTGGAAAATTCAGTCTCCACGATATAACATCCCCCAACGGCACTAGGTTGATTGACTTCGCCGCTTCCCGCAATATGGTCATAAGTAGTACCAGGTTCCAGCATAAGCGAATACACCAAGCCACCTGGCTGTCCCCTGATCAAAGAACTAGAAACCAGATTGATCATGTCTTGATTGACGGCAGACATAGCTCCACCGTTCTGGACATGCGTACACTGCGTGGTCCCAATATTGACTCTGACCATTATCTTGTCGCAGCCAAGATACGCACACGCCTCTGTGCAACGAAGAAAGTGCGCACAGTAACGGAAGGAAAGTTTGACGTCGAGAAGTTGCGCGTGACACAGACAGCTGATAATTTCTCCACTCGACTCTCACACCTGCTAGCAGAGGGCAATCCCCGACCTAACGATGTAACCGAGCAATGGAAGCATATCTCTCACTCATTGCGTACCGCCGCTGAGGCCACTATAGGGTTTCAGCGAGCCCGCAAGAACAACTGGTACGATGAGGAATGCAAAACTGCCTCGAAAAAAAGGACGCTGCCTACAAGGAGACGTTGCGAACGGGCGCAACCCGCAGTGTATGGCAACAATATCGTGAGGCAAAGAAGGAAGAGAGACGCCTTTTCAGAAAAAAGAAAAGTGAGGCCGAAAGGCGTGAGTGTGAGGAGCTTGAGTTGCTGGCTGACAGGAATGATGCCCGAAAATTCTATGAAAAGATGCGGTGGATGACGGAAGGTTTTAAGACCGGGGCAAGCTCCTGTAAGGACAATAATGGCGACCTGGTAACCGACGTACAAAGTGTACTTAAATTATGGACGGAGCACTTCTCCTCACTGCTAAATTGCGTGGGAGACGTCGAACCCGATACCCCAATCCCTGACGTGGAAAATTCGTCCCACCACCTGACTATGATGAAGTGAGGATAGCGATATCCCGGCTCAAAAACAACAAAGCGCCTGGAAAAGACGGACTACCCGCCGAGCTGTTCAAACACGGAGGCGAAGAGCTGGTAAAAGGCATGCATCAGCTCTTATGCAGAATATGGTCAGACGAATGCATGCCTCCGGATTGGAATTTAAGTGTGCTTTGCCCAATCCACAAGAAAGGCGATCCCGCTAACCGCACCCACTACCGGGGAATTAGTCTTCTTAATATTGCATATAAGGTTCTTTCTAGCGTATTGTGTGAAAGACTGAAGCCCATCGTAGTCAAACTGATTGGACCTTATCAGTGTGGCTTTAGACCTGGTAAGTCTACCATCGACCAGATTTTCACGATCACGATCACGGCCAAAATGGCTTAGGCGGTTAAGCGCCAATAAATGATGATGATGAATATATTGCGATCCGCCAAAGCTCCATCATATGAGGGGCATCTGCATCCAACCATTTTTTAGCGGTGCATTGAATTTGTGCATAGAATATTTTAATTTATTATTTTATTGTTAACATACAAATTTTAAAATTTTTATTTGTCAGCTCAAAACGCTCGAAGCTTTTGAGCAAACATTCGAGCACTTGAGCAACGATCGAGTTTCGAGCGAGTATCGAGCTACTCGGGCTGCTCGATACCCGGGTATCTGGAGCTGTAGTAAGAAGTGCTTTTTTATAGAATTTTGAATTTTATTTATCGCAATACTATGTATTCGCTGAAGCAATACGGCGTATATACCAAACCTTCCAAAATCGAGATTTCGTTACCCTGACTAGGACTCATCGGTCTTAATGTTTTTACGTAAAAATTCTCCCGTTTTTATCATCCAAAATAAGTAAATAAAGTAACTTTTTTCTTTGAAATAAACAAAGCAATACCGTGTATTTTTTCAAAAGTTACGCTTGATGAAGTTCGAAAGAGTAGAAGATTCAAATGTCAAAAATTGTTTGATAAGTAGGTAAACCTGCTGAGTACAATCAGTTCAAATTCAACTGCTAAACCCAATATATTGTGCTCCTTGTGTGCGGTAGATTATATTTTTAATGTCTTAAGGAATCATGTCCCGAAAAACATAACCTGAATTGTTTCGGGTATTGGCAAATATTTGAATAATTTCTGGATTTTATGAATCATGTTACAGCTGATGTGACTTATAAGTTAGTAGATATGGATGTTATGAGTACCTATATGCAATCAATATTATATGGTGATTTCACAAGATTCCTGAAGGATGCCATACACAGATAGAAGGTGATTATATCCAATCAACTATCGGCCAAAATCGCATAGGCGGTAAGCGTCAATAAATGACGCAAGCCAAGGTTAGACTATCGAACGATCATTTAATATGAGAGATATCCAAGTTTTTGCTGTTTGTTTGATATCTGTGACAAATACTTTTATAGCCCAAGGTATTAAGACTTATTTTTTTATTCTCAAGAAAACTTATTTTGCAGAATCACCGCCGATATATATCCTACCTATTTATCTATATACATTAGAGCGTCTCGCCTTACAGGCAAAAAAAAAAACGTCGGCCGTACCTCCCCTCATATGAAGCGTTTTTGAAAAACATTTAAACAATTTTTTTTTCTGGCAGCCCAATTGCATTTTTCTTCATATCTTCGGCATTTATTGTCGGATTTTAAAGTGTGATACACCAATTTTTTTGTCTCAAAGAGGAGGTTCCTCTCAAGAAAGTTCATTGAGCTCATGCGTTTCGTTGTGGTGCCACACTTTAAAATCCGACAGTAAATGCCGAAGATATGAAGAAAAATGCAATTGGGCTACATCTAGGGTTGCCAGAAAAAAAATACAAATTTTTTTTTTAATGTTTTTTAAAAACACTTCATATGAGGAGAGGTACGTCGACTTTTTTTTGTACATATATGGTTCGATCAGTAGCATATATTTAACGGGCGGCTAATGAGACATTGCCAACTGGGCCCTACTCAAAAAATAGACCAAAAATGGCCCTAAACCCTTCCAGAAGCAGAAATCTATGTAGATTCATCTGCCTGAAATCGTTGTTGTTGCGTTAACATGCAAAATGCAAAGGTACGGGATTGCCTTATAGTAAAAATGAAATCTGTCTATTTCCGCACACACACATACACACATTCATATCCCAACCTCCATTTGCAATGAAATCACAGCAATCTTGTTTGAATTTAATTTTGAGAAAAAATACCTGTGTGGTCAAAGCTATGACGGTGCCCCTGTCATGTCTGAGGGTAGCGGAAGTGTTCAAGTGAAATTAAAAGAATTTCTCGGCGACGGCGATGGATCATTTCTACCGTATATTCATTGTCTCAGTCATCAAATGAACTTAGTATTGATTCAGGCAGCAGAAAAAAATGCAAGTTCCTCAATCAAAGTTTTTTTCGCCACAATTGAAAGCATTTTTGTATATTTCGATCGACGATGGGAAGAAATTTTGAAACAGAGCGAAAGTTCATCACGAACCTCTGACGATTTTGGCATCAAGCTTCTAAAAGAATTAAAGAAATTTCTGGCAGAACTAAATTTTCTGATAAACTAAAATGAGAAAAAGTAAATTAAAATGAGAAAACATAAATGATAAAGAGAAAATAAAAATTATAATGAGAAAAAGTAAATTGTATTGAGAAAAAATAATTTGTATTGAAAAACATAAATTGTAATGAGAATATGTAAACTTGTAATGAGAAACCGTAAATAAGAAATGAGAAAATGTAAACTAAAATCAGAAAACGTAAATTAAAATGAGAAAACAAAAATTATAATGAGAAAAAGTAAATTGTATTGAGAAAAAATAATTTGTATTGAGAAAACATAAATTGTAATGAGAATATGTAACCTTGTAATGAGAAACCGTAAAAAAGAATTGAGAAAGCGGAAATTATAATAAGAAAACAAAAAATATAATGAGAAAGGGTAAAATAAAATGAGAAAACGTAAATTGCATTGAGAAATGTATTTTATTTTGAGAACACATAAAATTGTATTGAGAAAACATAAGTTGTATTGAGAATACGTAAACTTGTAATGAGAAACAGTAAATCAGTAATAAGAAAACACAAATTTATTTTGAGAATATGTTAATTTATAATGAGAAAACATACGGTACACATATAAAAACGTAAAGTTGTAATGAAAAATATTTCAAAATTTATCTTTTATATCACTGTTTTGGAGTGCAAGTGCAAGTGCATCTGCATGAAATATTGTTGTATGCTGCGCAGCTCTTGCGCAGTCGCCTCCTGTCAATTTTGATTTGGCATCATCAATAGCTCTTTCCAAATACTGTAGTCGCTTTTTACGATTTCTCATTACAAGGTTACATATTCTCATTACAATTTATGATTTCTCAATAAAATTACTTTTTCTCAATACAATTTACTTTTTCTCATTATAATTTATATTTTTTCATTACAATTTTTGTTTTCTCATTTTAATTTACGTTTTCTGATTTTAGTTTACATTTTCTCATTTCTTATTTACGGTTTCTCATTACAAGTTTACTTATTCTCATTACAATTTATGTTTTTCAATACAAATTATTTTTTCTCAATACAATTTACTTTTTCTCATTATAATTTTTATTTTCTTATTATGATTTATGTTTTCTCATTTTAATTAACTTTTTCTCATTTTAGATTACGTTTTCTTATTTTTGGGTGAAAAAGGTGTAGTCCGGAAATATCGGTGCTACCCAAGAATTCAGAAGACAAATTTTCAGAAAACTTTATTCAGAAAACATTTTTCAGAAACAAAAAATTCCGAATTAAAAATTCAGACACAATCAGAAACAAAAAATTCAGAAGCAAAAATTCAGAAACAAAATTTTAGAACCAAAAATTCAGAAATCCCTTTTCAAATACAAAAAAGCAATATAACAATGCAACCTCTTATATTACTTTCGGCGACAGGGTGAAGAAGGATCCTAGGGGATGTGCGAACTCCTTCTGTAGACAATTTGTACTACATTCCCCGCCCGATAGAGCTAAACGTAGGACCATGCGACAGGCGCGTAAATACAAAAACCAAAACACGCCCATTGTCATGACTGCCTCGTAGGTCAAGGAAGCCATCAGACAGGCTAAGCCCTCAAAATCCATCGGCCCCGACGGCATTGCCGTGAAGATGCTGATGAACTGGTTGTTTTTACTAAACTTGTTATGGTGACATTCAGTTCTTAGCGCAATCAATTCTGTTCAAATTCAATTACAAAAATAGAAAGTCGATCTAATTAAGGCGCAGTGGTGCATGACAACGTAGTCAACAAATTTTTCGATGGGAAGATTTCCCATTCAGCATTAGAATCTCATGCAAAACATCGAATGCAGTTCTATGAAGTTTTGGACACAATGACTACCGAACTACAAGAAAGAGCGGAAGGATTCAAAGAAATAAACGACGTTTTCGGTTTTTTGATGCCTGAAACATTCAAAAATCTCGATCAGGATGATTTGTAAAACTGTGTTATTACTTTATCAGAGTTTTTCACTACTGATTTGAAAAATGAGCTGGCTGCTTTTACTGACATGTATTTCACAGAAAATCGGGAGTTTACTGACGACAGTCCATCACAGTATTTGGAGTTTGTAGTTGCAAACAATATGATGGACAGTTTTCTTGAATGCTGCAGTTTATTTCGACTGTTCTTAACTTTTCCACTTGGATCAGCTAGTGCCGAACGAGTCGTGAGTTCGTTGAAAATTGTTAAAGAATATCGCCGAGCTTCTTTAGCCGAGGATACACTGAACAATTTTTGTATTCTGTACATCGAAAGGTCAGTAGCGACGACGATCAATTTGGACTCTGCAATGGAATTATTTGCTGAAGGTAAAGCTAGGCGTGTATTCAAAGTGACATAATTCAATTCAATGTTTACCATTCTATTAATATTAATTATCTGCGAAACCTAAAAAAATTAAACCATACAAATTATGATTTTTTATATTTTTATCTATGATTAAAATTACTTTTGATTGCTACAGTACGAAAGTGGGCCCCCTAGGTACCATGCCAACCGGGCTTTTTTCCTTAAATCCGCCACTGGGTTCGATATATTTATGGTTCGATTTTAATCATATTTGGCATGTATGTTTGTTTTGTATACAATCAACTCCGTTTCCAAAAAATGTGCCCGATAGGTGGCGCTGGAGTCGATATATTGAGAAATTGTTTACTTATGGCTCGTTTTTGTAAGTTTCGCAGACAAAGTCGCAGGCATCTGCTAGTGTTGCATAAACATTTTCATATTTGCGTTGTATTAACTGGAACCTATCAGTTTAGGTTGTATTGTGGTACACATTGCTTGTTACTCACCAGCCAGTAGAATTCGTCCAATTAACTCATTCCTTCCAATATTATCAAAGTCCATTACCATAACATCCAAGGAGCATTCACGTATCTTCTCCCAAGGAACATTGAAACTAAATGACTCGTTGAATACAGGATTAAGAGTGCAATTGAATATTGGAGTTTTTCGTTTTTCGACGCGTTTATCACCAAATTGTAGCCACACCTTAACATAAGGATCTACAACAAATATCGAAATATATTTAAAGATAGTGAGGTATGTATATATGGGCATATCCCAAATAGTGTTACATTTTTGCCAAAAAAATAAAAATTGAAACATAGAAGCACAAGAATAACCTTTTTTCTAGTATATTGGTAGATAAAGAGGAGCTTAAATTTATCAGCGTAGTTCGTCTTACATAATGCCTCAAAAAGATATAGTCAATAGATCGAAGATTATATATATAAATTAAAGTCTCAGTGTTTAATATACATTTATTTAAACACTACTGCACCGATTTTGTTGAAATTTTATCAACGTGAAGGTTATATTTAGGCAAAAAAATGTTAAACCCGAAAAACCCTCAAATATTTTTAGAGCGAAGTTGATTATTCAATAACATTAACACTTTCCCTCCGATCATTTTGAAATTTTAGCAGCATACTGATATATAAACAGAGAATGATTTAGAAAAAAATTTTCGATAGTTATCCGATAACCGGTTTTGGATATATCGATAAAAGTAAAACCCGAAAAATCGTTAAATATTTTTGCTAACTTGGGCAATTCTCTACCAATTATGTTTAAAGTTTAGCAGCATGTAGATATTTATATAAAGCAACATTCGGTAAACTGTTTTTGATACCCGAAACCCGGTTTATGAGATATCGTCGAAAATGTTGAATTTCTCAAAAAAAAATTGTTGACCACTTCTACTGGTGCACCAGTGAGCGATATGCACAAACCCTCAAAGGCAATTTTGAAGGGCGAAAAATTCCCTAAAAGACCTCTTAACCCGATTTAGAATATTGCAAAAGGCATCCCAACATTTAGAAATTTAAATGAATTCTGACCGAAAAAATTCAAATTTCATAGCCACTAAAACTTTGGTAAAGTTCTCATTCAATATTTTGGGAGAATTAGTGGTTTCTTTAATTAAATTTATTTTATATGTTTGTATTGTTGGGATAACTGCACTAAATTTGTGTTTTAGGTCACTGACGCTTAAATAAAAGTAAGTTTAGAAGTAGTTAAATACATGTTTTAAATTTTTTTTACGGTTTCTGAAAATTGCCCACATTTGCCCCTTGTAAAAATTTCAATCACTTTCGTTATGTTAATCTTCCAAAATGAGGCATTTGGTTTTATACTACTGAAGTGTAGGACAACAAATTACAAAAGTGTAACACGTAATAAAAGTAACACTGTAGCTGTGCCTACAAAAAAACATGCTACCGTAAAAAAGTTACGCACCAAAGTAGCTCGACATTTATGCCTCTACCTTGAAAACTAAAGGGAGCACATCAAACTCAAAACCACCGAAATTATTGCTGTATATTAGGCTATCATTGCGTACAACCAAAATTTTAATACTCCGTTGCCTCAAAAAGTTATAAGCATAAAATCACAGATATTGAAAATGGCCAAAAAAAGAGTATCGCAACTTGTATTGATGTTAACATTTAATATTGGAAGAGCACATTAACCTCGCCTACATTTTTAGAACCTCCGTCTCAAAAACTACACCCTGGTAAAATTTCAGAGCGATACATTGATGCCTCAAGACGTTTTTCGCCTTTCAAAGTTCTGTAAAAACTTATTGTCTTACCTATTGTCAATACGTAAAACTAAAAATCAATATGCTTTTTCTCCGCTTTAATTCATTAACCGATGTGTAGCATCCGAGTATCCAAAAATGTAACACTATTTGGGATATGCCCATATGTATTAATGTGAACCTTTATTTGGAAGGGAAAATGAAATGGCCGATAAATTTAAAATAACCTTTAAAATTAAAGGTCAGATGTACAACCGGCTCTTAGGGCCCCTTCGTGATCTCAAAATTTGGTATTTTTCACAAAAGTTTTTCGTGCGCATTTATCATTGGAACTTTACAAGTAAAATTCCGTTCAATAAGTTCAAGTTGTGTGATTGGATCGAAAATTATATCGGTTATTTTTTTTTTTTAATGTTTTCAGAACGTATGGATGTGTGAATTTAAAATAATTTAAATTATGCTGCAAAGTACATACATTCATCCTATACTTAATCGTTTTTAAATTTTCAAAAATTCTTTCAGGGTTTCATCTTCAGTGAGATAAATCCGGCTATGGATATTCAGAGAAGCTGGCCCGCTCTTGGTTCATAGTATTTTTCAAATAATTCTTGATTCTTCTCAAGTTTGAAAATGAACGTTCTGGAGTTTCTGTAGTAACAGGCAATTTTACCTAAAAAATAGCATAAATTACAGGATCTGCGAGATTTTCATTTAGGAAAACTTAAGGTTGATATCATGTATATGTATTGTCATATATACCTGTCACGTCTTCGGCCATATGTACTTTGCGTTTACACGCTATGTCAGATGAAAATAGAAAACATTATATTGCTTATGTTCGTACATATGAATTGTCAGAAGACATTTCCCTTTTGTGTTAACACGGTTTGATCTTGTATCTATACCAAAAAGTGACATACATATACACTGTGTAGGGTTGCCAGACGTCCTTCTTTCGGGAGGACATTCCCTTCTTTTTATTGCAATGTCCTTCCAAAAGATAAAGTGTAGAAATGTCCTTCTTTTTCCGTTTTTATTTTGCTAGGGGCTTGAGATTAGTATCTAGTTATACTAATATTAAATGAGCTACAAAACTGCATACTCGAAAAAAATGTAAACATTTTTTTATGAGATTCGTGGAGTTTCGCGACTTTTTTTTGGAATTTTGCACAAAGTTTTAAGTGAAAATTTTTAATGTATTTTCATGAAAAATTATATAAATTTTTAGTGTTGTATTAGAAATTGAATAAATTTGCACTCCTATAAGAGGTAGGCTTTGCACTGATGAGGGAAATAAGCACACGCGACACTTTAGTAATAGAATTCACTTTATTGACTTTGCTACTATTTTAGTTACAAAGGGTATGCAATGAGTTCGGTGGTAGGCGAATAACTAACTTAAAAACGGTCCAGCACAATCCACTGCATATGTATGTAAATGTATGTACAGTAAACAGTGATTATTTCTTATATGCAGGATCAATCTTTCTTATTTACAGGGTGCTTCGAAACAGGTATGTAAACAAGGTATTTCAATAGTTGAGTGAAAGGTAAGTATTTTGATGAAAGTAGATAATTCATATACGTATATACATAGGTAAGTATGATTATCTATCTATATATTAATAGGCTAACACTCTCCACATACAAACTTTCGTAACCCAATTTCGTATAGTATTTATGGATAGATCCCTAACTTTTATGTTTGAAACTTAGAATGGACTAATATGCGGCCTTATTATGTAATCCGATTCGAGTGTAAATTTGATCGGATTCGAATTTTTTTATTCTGTAATGCTTCTTCAGCATTTGAAATTGTACTTTCGCATGCTTAATTTTTTTTTACGGAAACTTGTAATCATGTAACTCGAATTGGATTGCCAAACTCATTAAATTTAATGATGGGTGGAGCTGCCCTGCTGGAACCGGTCTGATGTGTACATCAAGATTAAATATTTCTACCTTACAAATGTAACTGCTCGACGAAACGTCAGGACCAACCACCGTTCGTTTTGGTTATCGTTCGCCAAAGAGAATTAGGCTGTTAAGCTTAGTGGGGATTCGGCAGGCATCAGCCAGCTAAGAAACATTACCATGGAAGCCGGCCCTCCTTATTAAGACAACTAAGGGAGTTCGTAAGCCCTGTCCAGCCAAGACATGCTAATTAGTTGGCCTCTCTTGAGGTCATAGTGTACCAATACAAGTGTAAACTCTTTTGAAAAAAGAGCATATTTTCGCGCCGAGTTGCATTTGATTTGGTATAAAAAATTAAACTAAAAAAAAAAATAGAAATTATTTGCCATCCTCAGAAAAACCATTAATAAAGTTTACCTCTAATTTATAAATTTTATTTTACATTTTGAACTGTTAGCAGTTCCTCTTTAAAAAAATTTTTGCTACTTTTTCTTAAATCTGAAAAGATAAAATATATTAATAAATCAATTAAAAAATCAATAGATTAAAAAATTGTGGCACGTCGCCGCCTGAAGAAAATGTTGAAAAACGTTTTAAAAATATACTCAACATTTTGTGTATGCGCATTTGCACAAGATGGGTTGCAGAAAAAAGTTGTTCGCTAAAACTTAGAAATTTGACTTAACCCTCTCATGCCCGAATTAAAATGGGTGGGGCTAAACAATTTTTGAGTAGATATATGAGATAGGGTTGACATCAATATCAACTGTTCAAAATTTCAAGGTCCTAGGTGTGCTGGTTCAAGAGCTACAGGATGTTGCGTATATGCAACATTGGGCAATGGTGGTATGTATATATAACACGCCACATAAAAAACTTTAGGAACCTCCTGTGAGCGAACCGTTTGACCGATTTGAATGAAATATTCACCGATGGAAAGGAAATTGAAATTTAAGGATGGAGATACGGGGCTAGCGAACCCACGACCACCTCCAGTCACCTCAACCAGATTTTATTGGCCGAATTTTCGATCACACGCGATACTAGTATATTTAAAAACAAGTTTATTTCTTTTACAAATGCCGTTTATTTATATTTTATGTATGATAAGAAACGAAACAGTTTTTTTGGGGATTGAAAACCCAGTGGTGCATACTCTACATCTTCCTCTTTTTTCCCATTCCAGCCAATGATGATAACCATCAAGTTTTAGTGATTTTGGTGGGTCTTCAACATAAGCTCTTTTATAGGTTTTTGGTTCAGAGCTCGTAGAAGCAGCTGGTGATGATGGATCTGGTAATGATGGAGCTGGTGATGTTGGAGCTGGTGATGCTGGAGAAGATCTTTGCGTCCAATAATTTGGCCAACCAAACCAACTTCCACATTTTCAGCTCTGTTATCTAAATTCTTCAATGTTTCCTCTATAATTTCCTCCATATTTTGATCTTCTTCTTCTTCACTTTCATCGTCAGCCGAATCATCCCAATCAAAGTTGGCAATTCTTTCAATCTCAGCTTGAGTCAGACGTTTTGGGCGCATCTTGAAAAGTGTATACTGAAATAAATTATATTTCTCGAAAATTACCACAATAGACCAATGTTGCATATACGCAACACGAAAGTAAAAAAATTATTGCGGACAAACTAAATAAGGTTTTCATGTACGGTTTTTTTCTAAACACTCTCTTACCTTCCTATATTTATGTAGTAATGTTGGTTTCAGGATGAAATAATTATTTTTATGATTTTTTTTTCCAGTTTTTTAGAACACCGTTTTTTCGCAAATCAATTTTTACACTTCTCTCCCACAAAAAAAGCTACCGACTGAGAGCGTGTACAGCTGACTGCCAAGCAACTTGCTGTTTGCTTTCTCAACACAGTAAGCTCTAATTTAAAAGAAAATTTAAAACAATAACTTGAAAATAACGGGAGTTAGAGGCTCGGAAACACAATGTTGCGTATATGCAACATTGGGCATGAGAGGGTTAATATCATAAATAACAGCGAATCATATAAAATTATTATTTAGAATAACTCTTTCGAGCCTGCTCACTATTTTCTATTTAACAAATAACAAAAAACTGCTAATAAATTAGCTAAAATTACGGAAGATTGCTCAAAAGACGGGTTTTAGCCCGAGGATCACGAATCCGGAAGCGCTTTTTTAATTTTTTGTGTCTGTGGAAAGTTATGGTCAAAAAACTGAAAATTGACCGGGTCCGGTACCAAAATTGGGGTGGGTTCTCTTCAGAGAAGCAAAATATTAAAAAAGCGCTTCCGGAATCGTGATCCTGCGGCCAAACCCCGTGTTTTGAGCTATCTTCCATAATTCTAGCTAATTTATTAGGAGTTGACCCCTAAAGGAAACAAATACCAAATTTTGGGGTTTGAAGCCTTCTTTGTGCAGGTGTACTGTTATATAGTTATAGCCTCGTTGCATTCATTTAAGTCAAACTGTTAAGATATGTATTTGATAGTAAATCTATCCAAAAACATCGTACATACATGTTTCCAAATATAAAAAGGTAACCAGATTTTTCCAGTGTGACTTTCACAATTTCCGTAAAAGTGTAAAGGTCCAACTTAAAACTGTTGGCATCTCTCATTAACTCTAGCCCCCAGTTCAATGTACAGAAAGCGTTTGTTATCTATCATAAAAAGTGTTGGTTAGTGCTAACGGGATATTAAAAAAAAACACGTTTGTTTTCTTTTTCTGTCTAATTTCTCATTTCGAAGATACTTACCTCAAAATTTTTCTGTAAAATAAATAAAACTTACTAGTTTTAAGTTTTTTTATTTTGTGTTTTTTTTCTTTGATATAAAGTATAATAAAAGTATAAACTGAAAGATTCGCTTAAAAGTTGCCCTAGAAACTGGAGTGAAAAAGTTGTGCAACACAGCAACACTTTTGTGCAAACAAGAACCCTGTCTCATTGATATTCGGTGCTGCACAAAACCCGAGCGCAACGAAAACAACAATAGCAACCCAGATTTTTGACATGGATGTGTGTTTTGACAATTGTGATTTGACGTGGAAGTGTGTTTTGACATTTCTGTCAAAGCTAGAGTTCACACTTTATGTTGTACACAATGCTTGAGGTTGAGGAGGCCATCCGGAAGGGGAAAAGCTTGAATTCAATATGCACGTGTGTATAACCATGCTAATGCTAAAACATGTGGGAGTTAGGTTCCTAACGGCGGTATTTTATTTTTCTATGACCCCCTTGGCCACTCCTGAAATATGTAATCTGCCTTTTAAGGTCTCTGGGAAACCAACTTACGAAGGAATCGATTGCTCCCTTACGGTGCGATGACATAATCCCAATAACTGAAACCTCTAAAGGGATACTGCCGAGCTTCTCTTCCAATTTGTGGTGTGCTGCTTTTGTATTTTTCCCAACAAAGTGGCGGGACCCACAGTTTTTTGTAGACTCCGAACGAATTTTTGCTGAGAAGCCTTTCCCGGCAGAAATACACTGTTGTTGTTGTTGTTGTAACAGCAAAAACACTCCCCAAAGGTTTTGGAGAGTGATGCCGAAATTGACAGTCCTTGGTCGGATACGAACCTGATACGCTACGGTACTCCCTTGCGGTACTGCCCGACCGTCGTGGTAGCAATTTGGTATGACCGGTGGAACCTTTTAGGTCATGTCATCCCTCCATCCGTAAGGAAGGAGTAGATGGGTAATGAGAGGTGAGAGGCATCATATCCGTCGATCAACCATCGAGTTTGCACGTCATTACCTATGTGCATATTAGTCGCCTTTACGGTCGGTATGTCTACCTCGGGCATATTCTAAACCCCTAAACCGCAGGGGCAGAAATACACTCGGAGAGTTTGCACCGCCGAGGCGACCGCCTTAGAACATTTTTTTCTAAAGAATTTTTAGATGTTAATTTTTACCACGTTGAGATCTCCGAAGATTGGTGAATTAGGTCAAGCACACCACGGCTGCTGCCAATAATCGCAAGTGAAAAAAATTGGATTATGCCCTTAGGGACCATGTCATGTGTCCTCCCTCACTATACACAGAGCAAAAAGTCACATAAAATGCCCTCTAAATCAGAAGGATTTCTCTATGATATTTTTCCAATAAGATGCCCGTCTTATTATGACTGGGTGTCTCTTTTTAATAAAACTGAGTAGATAATCACATAATATTAAGAAGATTTTCTTTTTAATATTTTAAAATAAAAAAACAAAAAATGAACACTCAACCCAGATGTCTAGTCAGCCTAGTCTAATCTACACTACCATGCCATCGTATACTTAACTTGCCAACGTCTAATTACACCTTTGTTCTTTTTGCCTCACCACATGTCCACTTGCCTTATTGCTTTCACCGCGAATCGAACTAAGAATTATTAACTGCTGAACGGAGATCTCTACCATGATGCTATCGTGTGCTTGTGCTTGGTAGCGTCGAATTACACATTCGAAGAAGGCATACCTGAATTTGAAGTAATAAGGGATCTTCTAAAAATATATAGTTTTCATTTTCATTAAATTCAATATGAATCTAGTGAAAATAAGAGGATGTTCTCATTAATTTACTTTAAACAGGTTTTCTCATAAAAACAAGCAGATTTCTTCTAACTTTTGACGAAAGTACATAAAAAATTCATATATAAGAAGCTAACTCCTTGTTTTTAGCCGATTTCCTTTTCAATAAATTTGAGAAGAAATTCAAGCTAAAATTGAGAAGATTTCCTAGCACAAATTTCTTCAAATTTGTCCCCACTCGCTCTCCCCAGCCAAAAAGATTTTTTAGACGTTGATCTCTTTGATTATAGGTGAACTTTTTGGCTCTGTGTACCGATAACCTAAAGGTAGGCCGGCAATTACCTGAGTGAAAGTAGTCGTTGTGGAGTTTACAAACACACGATCAAAATCACGTAAGAAAAAACAAGGAATGCGCATCCACTTTTTTGTTTAACTACATTTCGCAGCTTTCTTCTCCACCACAGGGCCTATCGATCGGTTTTTACGCAGACGACTACGGGATAATGGAAATGGCCCTTCCGGTGATGAGCTTCAAAATAACCGCTATCTTTCGATCAAATCCGGTTCTTTTAACCAGCGGAAGCCAACGCCCCCTAAACTAAATCCACAGCCAACATACAACAGGGAAGTTGGTATCTCCATCGAAAGCATCGAGCTAATGATTGCCCACCTAAAACGTCAAAGGACATGATAAGTCAACATTCTTTCGATTCCTCAAAAAATTATTTAGTAGATAAACTCTTTTGTCGCCTTCCGACCGGTGAAAGCCGTCGTACAAGCATCAACTGTCGCTACACAGTAACGCAGTAACCTTCCTTGAGAAACGCGAGTCCCTCTAACAATATTCGATTATCAGACATACGAAGTGATTGTCCGGAACGATCTGATTACGCAGGTCAAAACATTGTTGAAAAAGCAAAAAAAAATAACATTATTAGAAAAAAAAATTTGATTTGTAAATAATTTTTAATTTTTTTGAAGTTTAAAATTCAAAGTTGTCATGGAAACTTTCGAAAGCAACCAATCCGATTCTACATTTTTACAGAATGCGTAAATAAATTCGGATCGTATATCAAATTCGATACGAATCAACTTTCGGATCGAGTTACATGATAAGGCCCCTGCTGTCTCACCAAAAAAATGTTTGATAATTATTCTTAGTTTATTTATTGTTAAAGAAAAAAGAGGTATCCAAACTCTCCAGCAGCTGCCACTTGCTTTTATTTTTGTGCCAAAAAAAAAAAAAACAACAAAATGTACCAAATCATCTCATCTTCGGCATCTAAACACCATTTGTATATTTAACTTTTTGCCTATTGGTAAAGTTTATTTTTTTAATGATATGATTTTGTAAGAAAATTCCACAATGTTAAGCTCGAAATTTAAATATCGTACGGACTTTAACTAAAGAACAATTTTACATGACACTAATGCTGATTTCGTTGAACATGTTTACACCCTTGCACAGAATACTGTAAAAGTGTGATAAAACTGTACCCGTTGCTACGATGTGCATGAATAATTACGTTTCGCTTATCAACCATATTCAATTGTTATTGCAAAATCCAATTTTTGAAGTTAACTTCTTAGGCGGCGATATGAAGTTTTGATTGAGAGTAAACTTTGAGAAAATGGATGACGATGAAACGGAAGTTATGGCACGGAAATAGAAATTGTAGCCGACTTTCAGGCGTATGTTACAGACTTTCAGGCGTAGGCGTTTTTCTTATATCTCGGGAACGGCTCAACAGGTTTTGCCCTCAGGATCACGAGTCTGGAACCGTTTTTTTAATTTTTTGTTTCTGTGGAAAGTTATGGTCAAAAAATCGAAAAATTACCCACGGCGCCACGGTACGCATTTTTTACACGTTTTTAGGTACATACTAATAAAATTACTAGAAGCACATGAAAACTTGCCACTTTGATTGGCAAATATCTCTTCAGAGAGGCAAAATATTAAAAAGCGCTTCCGGATTCGTAATCCTGAGGCCAAACCCCGTGTTTTGAGCTATCTCCCAAAATTTTAGTTAATTTATTAGAAGTTGACCCCTACAGGAAACAAATACCAATTTTTACTTTGATTATTTGATGTTCTAAGCTTTTCTCGATTTTTTAAAAGTTTAAGTTAATGAAATTGTTAGGGGGTTATATGTTGGAAAAGTATATTTTCTAAGCAGAAAATATATTTTTCATAAAGTTGAAGATTGCCCAGAAAAATATCCCCAATCGTCTCATTTAAAGCAAAGCTGTAATTAGACGCTGCCAAGTATAAGTATAATTACAGTTTTCAATTTTTGCCTCCACCGAGAATCGAATATAGGTGTCCTGCAAGTAGTAAACATTTATACCCATTCTGGTATAAAGGGTACAATTAGTCTCTTCATAGGACATGCTCAAACAAATGTGACCAATTAATTCCATCTAAACGAGACTAAAATATTAGTAGTCTACTGTTCCTCTGGATTGATTCCGGACTAATCGCATTTTTTGCAGGGAAATACCATACCTACGTACGAACTTTTACTAATGCACTTTTTACATAAGTAATTCCACTTTTTTGTATGAAAACACATTTTCTACTTTGATAATTTAATGTGCTAAGCTTTTTCGATTACTTTACTTATGAAATTTTTGAAGAAATAAAATATTATATTTATTTCTTTGTTTTCGGCCTTTGTTTTGTAAAATAAAAATTATTTTCGAGCTCTAGGCCATATATGTATATATATGAATAAAAACGCCAAAAATGATGGTTTCATATATAAAGTATATATTTGTCGATGTTGGGTCACTAATGAGGCACCCTGTTTAAGTGCACAGCTGTGCGGGTCAACAACATCTACAAATCATATACTTAGTATTTAATATTTTCTCTATGCTCATGAATTTACCTAACTGTCGCAAAAACCTGTTAGCATAATACAAATCTACACTGTGTATTACCTAAAATGAATCGATGCTCCCGCATACTATTTGAATACAAGTTAAGGTTTGACTATATTTTAGTAGTCGAACCTCTTTAATTATTTTAGGATTGTCCTTTTTAATAAAAACACTTCGATGTCGGTTTGATATTACACATTAAAACTTGACATTTATTAATTTATTAATTCGCGATAACAATTCCGGACGTCCGATCGTGTAGTCAAAACATATATTGTGAGAGTTTTTTTTGCGTTAACTCCTACTTAACACTTAAGTTAAGCGACAAATACAGAACGGTTAAATGGAGAATATGCTCTTTGTGTAGCATATCTATAACTTATATAATCGAGAGTATTTTCTATTTTAGCGTAACTAATATGCTCTTCTGTAGCATATACATAACTCGCCCTCCGCTAAACTAAAGCGAGTCCCTGCGATTTATCTTAACATTGATCATAATTATTTGGATATATTGTAGTTATATGCTATAAGTAGTATAGAAACATGGTATATATATCGATAGATATATAAATGAGATTATTATATGAGCAATGCAAGTGCATTAAATGAACGTACATAAATAAGTACTTTATCATGGTTAGAAACGGCTTGTTTAGGAATTATAATAACATAAATTTTTGTGATCATATTTTTTTTACATTCATTAAAACATTTTACTTTAATCTTTCGTATATATTTTAACATTTCGTCACCTACTTTTATGTTGAATTTACAAAACAATAATTATAACATTTATTCAAATTTATCAAAAATTAATAAATATGTGCATAATAGGTATTTTTGTTAATATTTATATTAGCTTATGCGGCCTTTAAATATTTGCGATGTCAATTTTATTTGGAAAACTCAAGGGTAATTTTACAAACCTTTTGGCAACTTTGTTCCTATTAGCCAGAGGGTTTTTCATATAAACTTCGTCGTTGTTAAAGGAAGGAACCTTTTCGGCTTTTTCGTTTATTTTTTCTATTGCTCTCTTTTTCTTCTTGTAATTACTTTTTCTGATTTTTTCAAAATTTATGTAATTTCTATTGATAAAGTCCAGCGGTTTCACATTGGTTGAGCTATGAATAGAGCTATTACAAAAACCAATAGCCTTAATCATAATTTCCTCTGTTTCTAAATAGTTGTCCGTATTTTTTAATATTCGTATATGCTCTAAAAGTGTCGAATGTAGCCTTTCAATATCGGCGTTCCCGGTATGGCTGTTTGGAGTAGTAAAGTGAGGAATTATATTTTTTTCGCGGCAAAATAATCTTATAAGGGAGTTGTTAAATTCGTTATCCATTACCAACTTTTTGGGAGTTCCTAACCAAGAAAATCTTTCCTGCAGATTTATTTTAATGGTAACCATATTTCTATCCGGTAATTTAAGTATGTACGCCAATTTTGTGAATTTGTCGGTAGTCGTTAGAAAGCAAGTACGCGAACAATAAAAAATATCAGCATGACCTATTTCATTTGGGCTACTTAGAGTTTCTGTGTGATTGAAAAGCTTTCTCAAAGGTTTTCTTTCATATTTGTTTTCGGTGCATACATCGCACGCATTAATGAACCTTTTAATAATACTTTTAAGATTTGGATAAAAATAGTTTAATTTAATTTCCTCATAGTTTTCCAACATTCCCCTGTGGTTGCCTTCCGTAGGCGTCTTTTCCACTACCTCTAAAATTTCCATTTCTGTTTTTACGTCTATAGCTTTATAACAGCATTTAGTAAATCTAACATTGCTATCGTTTGAAAACATATCTATCAGTTTCTCCTGTATTACATGATACAAGCTGTCGGGTAACTCTGAATGAATTCCCATTGTTCCCTTCTTAATATATTTTCTAAAAATATCTGTGAGATAGGTGTTATTTTGCAAATCTGTTTCATTTATATAGATTATGCGGCATTTGTTATACAATACTTCACTGTCGACGGTTTTCACTTTTACTAGGCGAATTTGGGCATATTAAATGGCATACGTGTAAATTCGTAGTGCCCATTTGGTCCTGAGAAGGCGGTTTTTTCCATGTCGTTTTCGTCCATCAAAAGTTGATGAAAGCCTTTGGCGAGATCAATGGTTGAAAAATATTGCGCCCTTCCTAGTTTTTCAAATAGTGAGTAGATGTTCGGCATAGGGAATTTATCGTCGACAGTAAGGCTATTTAATTTACGGTAATCTATCACTAAGCGCCATTTCTTTTTACCTTTAATCACTGACTTTTTCTCAACTATCCACAACGGTGAGTTATATGGCGATTTGCTGGGTCTTCTTATACCATTTTCGAGCATAGAATTTAAATGGGTATTTATTTCCCCTTCAAGCGCGTCAGAATATCGGTAGTTTTTAGTGTGTATGGGTGAATGGGGTTTAGTAATTATTTGATGTTTCACTGCTTCTGAAGCTGGAAAGTATTGACCATCTTGGAAAAATGTACTTTTGTATTTTAATAAAAACCTTTTAAGTAATCGGCTTTCTTCACTATTTAAATCTTTATTTATGAGTGGATCCACGTTAAACTTTTCTTCGCTCAAGTTCAGGGTGTCTGGATAGGTGTTAGCTTGGTGATAATACGCGTAAAAGTTAGCATCTATTTGTTGGTAATTTTCTGCTTTATTATTAGAAAATTTGATTTCTTTATTATTTATTTTTACTACCTTTTGTGAAAAGTCAATCAATATTTTTAGAGGGACAAGAATGTTCAATCCTAATATGCATTGAAAAGGTTTTTTTTTTAATCCAAAAGCTATGGTTTCCTCAAATATAGCATCGGAAGCGAAATGTGTTTTGATCAAAATAGGGGTTTTTAATGTTCTCCGTCTATGAAAACTCCCAAAGGTTTCATAATCTCCTAACGTTGTGCCAGAACCACTGTCAACTAGGCACCTCACTACCATGCCTTCGATGGTCAAATCTATCAAAGGTAGGTCGTACGATGTGGAGAAAGCTGAAAATTTTCTAGATGATCGACTTCCATTGGGGCAACAGGTGGTTGCTGGTTGTGTCTCGTGTTGTTGGTAAACCTTCCAGAATTATTTCTGAAATTTACCGGGCTATTTCTATTACGAGAGTTCCAATTCCCACTATTTCGGTTCCCATTATTATGATAATTTCCTGAATAGTTGTTACCAAAATTATTGCGATACGAATTCGAATTTTCATATATACGGTTATAACTGGAATTTGTGTTTTTATTACGAAAATTGTTTGGGTTATTTCTATGGAAATTACCATTAGATTGCTTATTACTATTTTGCAACCCATTCGAATTTTTGAGGAAATTATGATTATTTCCGCTATTCTTCAAATTAGCTTCAACCTTCGTGTTACCGGCGCCTATATCAATGTCGTGCAATATGTTATTTTGTAAATAATGAGTTGGTCCTATGGGGACTTTGGGGTTTATTTTTATGTAAACCTCCTTCTTTATAAAGGCTGCGGAGGTTCAGCCGATCGGATAGGCTATCTGGTAGACAGCCGAAATTTCCTGAGAGTTGAAATAATATAAAAGCATGCAGTCATGTGTTCAAATATTTCCATTCTCCCCTTTATTCAGTAATCTTATTCTATTTATACAATCTCTGTCACTGAAAGACAGTTTCTAAACTCCTCCTCCCTCTTTGCTTCCACATAGCTGAATTCAAATTCAGCTTGGCAAATACTTTATTTAGCCAATAGAAGCGCGTCGCGTAAGGGCGAGCAGAGTGCTTGAATAAATGCTGGCTCAGCTATAGCATTGACATACTTCCAGCTACGCTATTGGCCGAAGGTGTCAAAATGCATTTTTCAAATGCGTTCATACAAACAGACATGCATGTAGGTCGTGGCTATTGCACGTTATGTATATATGTTTGTATGAGTACACTACACCCTTACCGCAAAAGAGAAAAATTTCTTTCGTTTAATTTAAGAAATGAAATAAATTTTGTGTGGAGTTATGCAAATATCTTTCATGTGAATATACATACTTACATCTATGGGTATGGTTTGCTTAAGTGTACTTTCTTATCGATATTGCTTACATATGTAGTTTGGTTTCTTTATCTTGTTTCTAAGAATTTCTTCAATTGTACTTTACTTACATGTAGCTTCTTAAAGTATTGGATATAATTGTTTACATACATATGTCGGTGGAATTGTTTTATCTTATCTCTAAGTGTTTCTTTAATGCTAGTTTGTTTACTTGTAAAATTTGGTATGATTACTAACATATATCGGCTTATTTGCCTTATTTTATTTCTAAGTGCTTCTTTAGAATATTATTGTGCAGTTCCTTATGTTTACCATTAATTTCTATAACGGAATTTACTCCGTTGCTTTTTACAATTTTATATGGGCCATGATATGGGCTTTGGCTCTTTTTTCTATTAGTGCTTAGCTTAGTGCTATTGTTAGCATTCTTTGGAAACTGTTTGAGGATATTTTTAATCCGAATGGTAGACGTTTGAATTGGTAGTGACCGTCTTGGGTCGAAAATGCTGTGGGTGGTCTTGAGTCGTTTTCCAGTGGTATTTGGTGGAAAGAGCTTGTCATGTCTAGAGTTGTGAAGTATTTGGCTCTGCCTACAACGTCTAATACGTCCTCAAGTCTTGTTAAAGGGAATTTATTGTTTACTACTTTGTCATTTAGTTTTCTATAATCCACTACCAGACGCCATTTCTTTTCGTCAGTGTTACTCTTTTTGGGTACCAGAAGCAATGGAGAGTTATAAGGGCTGACTGATGGTTCGATGATGTCGTTGTCGACCATTTCTTGAACTTGTCTTTGAATCTCATCTTGCTGGGTTTGTGGAAGTCTGTAGTTTTTAATGTATACTGGTACGTTATCGGTTAAATTGAGCTTTTGGTTGTAAAAATTATTTATTGAAAGTTTTTCTCCTTCTAAGTGGAAAATGGATTGATATTTGTAAAATATGTCTTTTAGCTCATTTTCTGTGTTTTTGTCTAACTTATCTAGTTTTAGTTCGTTTATTAATTTATCAAAACGTTCTGGACTGTATGAGTTTACCTTGTCTTTCCTACTTAAAATGTCGTAATTGGATAGTCCCTCTGTCATAAATCTTAGTTCTTTTAAATTGACTGCGTGACTGTTAGTGTTCATTATTTTCACGTGTACTGTTCCTTTGGCAGGTGCTATGGAATTTGCCAAAAATACACCATCTTGTATCTCTTGATTGAGAACTACACTGTCCTCTTCTATCTTTAGGTTAATGGGAAGAATTACTTCAGTTCTTGGTGGTATCGTTACAGTTTTGTTAGTGGGAAGTTTTGTGTGGATTGGCAAAATAATTTCCTTGTCTTTGAGATTTATTGTTATAGTGAATGTTTCGTAATCGATTTTGCATAGGTATTTTATCAAGAAATCTCTACCTAATATTCCATCCGTTGCGATTGGGAAATTTTCGTTTACTAATTTAAAATTTATACATGTATTATTATCGTCTATTTGAAAATTTAGCTTAGACATACTAATAGAATAAATTTCTTCTTTGGTTATGCCTGTTAGCTTACATCTTGCTTCAGTATCGATGTCAAGATCATCGCGAAATGGGTTTTTGCAAATTGAAATGTCTGCTCCTGTGTCGATCAGGAAAGACATTGGTTTGTTAAAATCAGAATTAGTTAAGGTTAGATAGTTTGTCAAGTTTTCAGTGATGACAAAAATATTTCTGGACCTGTTTTTATTTACATGTCCCTGTCCCCCGGAAGATTGCCATCGTAGTCCTCCGGGTCGCCTACGTTTCCCTGGAGCTGGACAACGTTCATTCGGCGACTATTATAGTTGTTACTGGATTGCTGATTTCTGAAGCTATTGTTTCCCTGCCTTGGGTAATTGTTACTTCCCTGTTATGGGAGTTGGGACTGGGGTTGTTCGAATATCTATTGTTGGAATTGCCATTCTGTGTTTGGTTGGGCACATTCCTTGGAGAGTTTTGCTGTCTACCATTGTTATTGCTATACCTAGGCTGAAAATTGTTTCTGTTGCTATAGTTCTGCCTGTAGGTATTCCGGTTGTTGTTGTTATACCGGTCGAAATTGTTCTGCCTTTCATTTCTGAAAAACATTATGTTTCTACTGCTGCTTTGGTTTCCTTGCTCTATTTCCAGAGCCAGGTTAACAGCGCTATCGAATGTTTTTGGTAGAGCGGCAAATATGGTTTGTTTTGAGCTTTCGTTTAGCCCGTTCTTGAACACTGTCAGGCTATATTGCTCATTTAAATTGGCAATCAGAGCTTTCTGTTCGGTAGTTGCGCTTGTGCCTAGCTGCCCTATTTATAAAGAGTTTAATTCGGTCACTAATTGTAAAATTTTGTTTTTATAATTTTGGATGCTCAGATTTCGTTGGTTTAGATTTGCCAACTGGTTTTGGATTTGGGGTATGGTGGCTGTGCTTTTGTATTTATTTTTGAGAGCTGTACTTAGCTCTTCAAAAGTGTGTGGGATAGTTAAGGCGGTTACGTTTGTCTTCACCGTTTGACTTAGTTTAACATAAATGACAAAGTCGATCAAAACTGTTTTTGCGGTTTCTGCTAAATCATTGTAGATGATTTCAATGATTTTTAGAAACGGGTCCAGTTCTTTGTAATTTCCTGAAAAACTAGGAATAGATTTCGAGGCTAATTGTAAGTTAAATTCCGACATTGTAGCTAATTCTTGTTGAATATGATTCGGATCAAAAATTTCAGAAGGAAATTCAATGTTTGTGTCAATTGTATGCGGGATTTCAATTTCGTATCCGTATTTTGATACGATTCTTAATATTTTGTCCCTTTTCTGCCAGAATGTGTCCAATTCCTGTGCTTTGTGCTCCTTCGTGAGTCTTTCAAAGTATGCATTGGAAACACTCCTTATGGCTTCTAATTCTGTGAAAAGGATAGTAATGTGCTTACGGAAAGTATCTTCTTTGACTTTGACAGTCTTATTTAGACATTTATATGACTTTTTGAAATTTTCTTCTGAAACTTTTATTTTCTCCTCTACTTTTTGCCAGTGACTCATTGTTTAAATTTGTTCATTTTTGATTGATTTGTTTATAGCCTTCTTTAATTGGCTTCTATATATATGGAATGGATTTTTAAAATTAAATTGAAGATCAAAACTGTAGTTATTATTATTAATAGTATTTCAATGAGGCTGGAAGAACCGTTTTGCTTATTTTCTAGTAGAACCTCATTGACCACGTTGGCCTTTGGATCAATTATTTTCGATTTTTGAGACCGCATATCAAGTTTTTTGTTAAAATTTTTTTTTTTTTATATTTTTTTTTTTTTTATTTATTTTATTTCTTATATCTTAACGTCTTGAGTTGACTTATGATATCTAATTTTTTCTCCTTTCTATATTCTAAATTTAGTTCCCTATAGAGAATGGCTTTTGCCTTTCTTTCCCTAAATTGTTTTCCCTTGCGTTGCTTCTTTTTCTTTTGGACCTGTGGTGATGTGTTTTGTACTCTTCGTTCGGCCTGTCTCGCCTTGTATTCCTCTATAGTGAGCCTTTTGGGTCCCTCTTCGATTGGGGTGGGTACATAGGCTGGGTATGCCTCTGAGGACTCAATTGGTTCGGGCACATAAGGCTCCCTGTATCTTCTAAAATTTGAGTCAAACTCAGCCTCGCTGCTGATTTCATCGCTCATCTGGATTTAAAAAGGTTAGATTTATGTGTCTCTGGGTTTTAGCCTTAGTTAAATATGTATCCTTGTGGGCTTAAAAACGATTGCCACAACTAGGTATGGAAACAGATTATTGATTTGGCAGGATCGCCATGAGGTGGTCCTATTGGGGTTTATTTTTATGTAAACCTCCTTCTTTATAAAGGCTGCGGAGGTTCAGCCGATCGGATAGGCTATCTGGTAGACAGCCGAAATTTCCTGAGAGTTGAAATAATCTAAAAGCATGTAGTCATGTGTTCAAAAATTTCAATTCTAATCAAGGACTGAAACCGAAACCGTAACCGTAACCGATTAAAACCGATTAATTTTTCAAAACCGAAACCGAAACCGTAACCGTTATTTTGATCTGGAAAAGACCGAAACCGAAACCGTTTCATATGCCGGAACCGGTTCCAAACGGTTTTGAATTTTTTCAATACCTTACTTCTGTGAGTGGGCACATAGGTACTTCCTTTTACAAGCAGGTACCCTGAAAGTTTTCATGGAAGATTGTCGAGCCACGTTTTGACATCAGTATCAAAATTCTGAAAGAGGAAGTTTGACTATAGTTGAATGAAGCGATCGAAACAAATTTACGAGATCCGAAAAAGAAATGTTCAGGCTTGTCTCGGGAAGCGCCACTAATTTTAATGTTTTTAACGATTTATACATTTCATTTGGCTTCCATTTTAATAAAAAAGTAGAGTTAACTTTAGGAATTTGTTTTGCAGAAATTTCATCCATGCATAGCGTTAATAAATGTATTATTATATTGGAGAAATCCCATCATGGCCGCAGGAAAAAAGTTATGAAAATTCAGACCTATTTCGTAGCTACATAGGTACATGAGTATTTTAGTAGTAAAATTTTTGTTTTCCTGTTTTTATTTGGAACCGAAACCGGAACGAAACCGTAACCGAAACCGAAATAAATTTTGAAGAACGAAACCGGAACCGAAACCGAAACACGTTGCAAAAACCGAAACCGAAACCGGAACGTTATTTTAATCGGTTTCAGACCTTGATTCTAATCTTTATTCAGTAATCTTATTCTATTTATACAATCTCTGTCACTGAAAGACAGTTTCTAAACTTCTCCTCTCTCTTTGCTTCCACATAGCTGAATTCAAATTCAGCTTGGCAAATACTTTATTTAGCCAATAGAAGCGCGTCGCGTAAGGCCGAGCAGAGCGCTTGAATAAATGCTGGCTCAGCTATAGCATTGACATACTTCCAGCTACGCTATTGGCCGAAGGTGTCAAAATGCATTTTTCAAATGCGTTCATACAAACAGACATGCATGTAGGTAGGTCGTGGCTATTGCACGTTATGTATATATGTTTGCATGAGTACACTACACCCTTACCGCAAAAGAGAAAAATTTATTTCGTTTAATTTAAGAAATGAAATAAATTTTGTGTGGAGTTAAGCAAATATCTTTCATGTGAATATACATACTTACATCTATGGGTATGGTTTGCTTAAGTGTACTTTCTTATCGTTATTGCTTACATATGTAGTTTGGTTTCTTTATTTTGTTTCTAAGAATTTCTTCAATTGTACTTTACTTACATGTCGCTTCTTAAAGTATTGGATATAATTGTTTACATATGTCGGTGGAACTGTTTTATCTTATCTCTAAGTGTTTTAGATGATTTCAATGATTTTTAGAAACGGGTCCAGTTCTTTGTAATTTCCTGAAAAACTAGGAATAGATTTCGAGGCTAATTGTAAGTTAAATTCCGACATTGTAGCTAATTCTTGTTGAATATGATTCGGATCAAAAATTTCAGAAGGAAATTCAATGTTTGTGTCAATTGTATGCGGGATTTCAATTTCGTATCCGTATTTTGATACGATTCTTATTATTTTGTCCCTTTTCTGCCAGAATGTGTCCAATACCTGTGCTTTGTGCTCCTTCGTGAGTCTTTCAAAGTATGCATTGGAAACACTCCTTATGGCTTCTAATTCTGTGAAAAGGATAGTAATGTGCTTACGGAAAGTATCTTCTTTGACTTTGACAGTCTTATTTAGACATTTATATGACTTTTTGAAATTTTCTTCTGAAACTTTTATTTTCTCCTCTACTTTTTGCCAGTGACTCATTGTTTAAATTTGTTCATTTTTGATTGATTTGTTTATAGCCTTCTTTAATTGGCTTCTATATATATGGCATGGATTTTTAAAATTAAAACTGTAGTTATTATTATTAATAGTATTTCAATGAGGCTGGAAGAACCGTTTTGCTTATTTTCTAGTAGAACCTCATTGACCACGTTGGCCTTTGGTTCACTTATTTTCGATTTTTGAGACCGCATATCAAGTTTTTTGTTAAAATTTTTTTTTTTTTATTTTTTTTTTTTTTTTTTTTTTATATTTTATTTCTTATATCTTAACGTCTTGAGTTGACTTATGATATCTAATTTTTTCTCCTTTCTATATTCTAAATTTAGTTCCCCATAGAGAATGGCTTTTGCCTTTCTTTCCCTAAATTGTTTTCCCTTGCGTTGCTTCTTTTTCTTTTGGACCTGTGGTGATGTGTTTTGTACCCTTCGTTCGGCCTGTCTCGCCTTGTATTCCTCTATAGTGAGCCTTTTGGGTCCCTCTTCGATTGGGGTGGGTACATAGGCTGGGTATGCCTCTGAGGACTCAATTGGTTCGGGCACATAAGGCTCCCTGTATCTTCTAAAATTTGAGTCAAACTCAGCCTCGCTGCTGATTTCATCGCTCATCTGGATTTAAAAAGGTTAGATTTATGTGGCTCTGGGTTTTAGCCTTAGTTAAATATGTATCCTTGTGGGCTTAAAAACGATTGCCACAACTAGGTATGGAAACAGATTATTGATTTGGCAGGATCGCCATGAGGTGGTCCTATTGGGGTTTATTTTTATGTAAACCTCCTTCTTTATAAAGGCTGCGGAGGTTCAGCCGATCGGATAGGCTATCTGGTAGACAGCCGAAATTTCCTGAGAGTTGAAATAATCTAAAAGCATGTAGTCATGTGTTCAAACATTTCAATTCTAATCTTTATTCAGTAATCTTATTCTATTTATACAATCTCTGTCACTGAAAGACAGTTTCTAAACTTCTCCTCTCTCTTTGCTTCCACATAGCTGAATTCAAATTCAGCTTGGCAAATACTTTATTTAGCCAATAGTAATGTGCTTACGGAAAGTATCTTCTTTGACTTTGACAGTCTTATTTAGATATTTATATGACTTTTTGAAATTTTCTTCTGAAACTTTTATTTTCTCCTCTACTTTTTGCCAGTGACTCATTGTTTAAATTTGTTCATTTTTGATTGATTTGTTTATAGCCTTCTTTAATTGGCTTATATATATATGGCATGGATTTTTAAAATTTAATTGAAGATCAAAACTGTAGTTATTATTATTAATAGTATTTCAATGAGGCTGGAAGAACCGTTTTGCTTATTTTCTAGTAGAACCTCATTGACCACGTTGGGCTTTGGATCACTTATTTTCAATTTTTGTGACCCCATATCAAGTTTTTTGTTAAAAAATTTTTTTTTTTTGTTTATAAATTTTTTATTTTTTTTGTTTTTTTTTTTTTATTTCTTATATCTTAACATCTTGAGTTGACTTATGATATCTAATTTTTTCTCCTTTCTATATTCTAAATTTAGTTCCCTATAGAGAATGGCTTTTGCCTTTCTTTCCCTAAATTGTTTTCCCTTGCGTTGCTTCTTTTTCTTTTGTACCTGTGGTGATGTGTTTTGTACTCTTCGTTCGGCCTGTCTCGCCTTGTATTCCTCTATAGTGAGCCTTTTGGGTCCCTCTTCGATTGGGGTGGGTACATAGGCTGGGTATGCCTCTGAGGACTCAATTGGTTCGGGCACATAAGGCTCCTTGTATCTTCTAAAATTTGAGTCAAACTCAGCCTCGCTGCTGATTTCTTCGCTCATCTGGATTTAAAAAGGTTAGATTTATGTGGCTCTGGGTTTTAGCCTTAGTTAAATATGTATCCTTGTGGGCTTAAAAACGATTGCCACAACTAGGTATAGAAACAGATTATTGATCTGGCAGGATCGCCATGAGGTGGTCCTATGCGGACTTTGGGGTTTATTTTTATGTAAACCTCCTTCTTTATAAAGGCTGCGGAGGTTCAGCCGATCGGATAGGCTGTCTGGTAGACAGCCGAAATTTCCTGAGAGTTGAAATAATATAAAAGCATGTAGTCATGTGTTCAAACATTTCAATTCTCCCCTTTATTCAGTAATCTTATTCTATTTATACAATCTCTGTTACTGAAAGACAGTTTCTAAACTCCTCCTCTCTCTTTGCTTCCACATAGCTGAATTCAAATTCAGCTTGGCAAATACTTTATTTAGCCAATAGAAGCGCGTCGCGTAAGGCCGAGCAGAGCGCTTGAATAAATGCTGGCTCAGCTATAGCATTGACATTCTTCCAGCTACGCTATTGGCCGAAGGTGTCAAAATGCATTTTTCAAATGCGTTCATACAAACAGACATGCATGTAGGCCGTGGCTATTGCACGTTATGTATATATGTTTGTATGAGTATACTACAATAATATGTAAAAGCATTTTCCATATTATTTATGTATGCAGACCAAAGTTTTAACATTAAATGGCAAAAACTGTAAATAAACCTCAAATATTAATTTCGTATTATTATGCGGTGTGTATAGAATGTCGGAACTGCCTTCTAAATAATACTTTGTGTTCATTTTTCGTAAAATTACCCCTAGGTTTTTGTGCAAATCTTCAATATTTGAAGCCCTAATGTTCATATCGTCATTTCTTAAATTAAAAAATGTGGACTTAACCACCAAACTCTTCTCTTAACTTATTTAAAATATCTTCGAAACACGGCTCGTTTAAATGTTCGATAACATGTTGTGCTCGACCCTTCAGCTTGTTGCATAAGACGTTAGATACGATGGCCCTTTCGTTTTCGTTTGTTAGGGACAGAATGGTTGCGACATCTCGTAGATAATGGGTTATAGTGTACTCACCCTGTCCATCGAAAAAGGGTATGCTACGCGCCTCTCTAAGCGCTTCGGCTAATGTCAGTGCCATTTTAATTTTCAATTTAATATTATTATTTTTTAAACTTTTGGTTTTGTTGTTATATTTTTTTTTTGGTAAAGTCGTTGTTATTTATTTTGTGATTTATTATAATTTTGCTTAGTTTTTAGTGTTTTTTCACATATTAAAATTTTTGAGATCGCTTAGTTCGATAGAATTAATAAACAGAAATTATTTCGCAACAAAACTTTAAAATATTAATCATTCAGCAACATTTCGAACGTGCCACAAACTTCCGCAACATGTTCATACGAAACGCCAACATTAATTTATGGAGCTGCAGTGCTCAGAAACATTCCGCAATACGTTGCTTGCTTCGACAAAGTTATGATCATGATAAGAAACAATGTATATATACAAATGTTGGTTAGACTCTTGTTGCTGAACTAGCACAGCAAGTTATTATGTTGCTGTTAACACTGTAAGAGCAGAGAGTGTCCGTTTTGATTTTAACACTCTTCTCTCTAGTTTTTGAGTTTTCTTTTGATTTTATTTGGTGAACAGGTTTTACGGCTACAATTTTTAATGTTGAAGCCAAACGCACTTTTTAAGTGATTTTTTGTTACTGTAATTTCAGAAATCTTATGTGATTTGCGGTATTTTTAAGAATATGACTTTAATTTTTTATAGTGAGGAATGTTGGATTCCACTATTCTTCTTCTATTGTCTTGGTATTTTTTTTGGGTATATGCACGATTTTTAATAAAATAACAGTTTTTTAGTAATTTCTTTATATTTTGGATTTATTTAAAAATTTTTGATATTGCATTTTTAAAGATAACTATTCTTCTTTTTGCAATACAAAAATATTGTCTTGATATTTTTTTTGTGTTGATGCACGATTTTTACGGAATAAAATAACAATTTTTTAATAATTTTCTTTATATTTTAGATTTATTAAAAATTTTTGATATTATATTTTTAAAGAAAACTATTTTTCTTTTTTGCAATACAAGAGTTCAAACACTTAGTGTCTCAGATTTCTTTGCGTACAGTATTTTATTCTGGCACTGTTTCAGAGTTTTTTGGACATCGCATGTTTAAGGTTAAATTTTTATTATTTTTTACTTTTTCAGTTTTTTGTTCTTAGTTTTCGCACTATCTTTGTATCTTTGTATTTTTTTTTTCAAAATTTAATATATTAAAATTTTTAATTTTAAAGCACTTGTTCTTTAATACGGAAACAACTTCAAAACTTTATCAAACACGAAAAAGTTCGAACTTTATGTTCTTTTTTTTGCACCTCGTCGCCAGTTAAGGTTTGACTATATTTTAGTAGTCGAACCTCTTTAATTATTTTAGGATTGTCCTTTTTAATAAAAAACACTTCGATGTCGGTTTGATATTACACATTAAAACTTGACATTTATTAATGTATTAATTCGCGATAACAATTTCGGACGTCCGATCGTATACGCAGAACATATATTGTGAGAGTTTTTTTGCGTTAACTCCTACTTAACACTTAAGCTAAGCGACAAATACAGAACGGTTAAATGGAGAATATGCTCTTTGTGTAGCATATCTATAACTTAGATAATCGAGAGTATTTTCTATTGTAGCGTAACTAATATGCTCTTCTGTAGCATATACAAGTTACGGGATTTTAGGTGAAATCCCAGAAAAAAATATATTTTTAAAATTGGGTTGTAGTCAACCTTTATTGATACCAGCAAGACAAAGACTAAAGTTAACAATTAAAATTACTTAAAAGCTAACCTACTTGCACCGGCCAATCTTTGGCGCTGATTCTCCGAATTTGCCAAATTGGGCTGCGCGTGTTGACGGTGGCTTCCTGTTGCTGACGGTGCGTCTGGCTTTTGTTGTGGGAAACATTGTGCAACCCAAGCTGCACTTCCGCTCTTATTATTGTGCTTTTGCTGATCACTCAAAGTATCGATCAGCAAATGTTAACGTGTTCCATGTTAACACTTCCCCTCTTAAAAACGATTGTCCTCGAACGTTTATTAGAAATAGGGTAGATTGTTGAAGTTTATGTAAGTATTCTGATCATTAGGATGCTCCTTAGTTTTATCTAAGTTTATATTTGCCAAAGGAATTTGGTGAGTTTCTGGAATCGGAGATATTATTATTTTGGTTTGGTGCTTTCTCCAAAATTTGCAAAAAATTATAATGGCAATTATTGTAGTTGCAACTGCTCCAAGTGAAAGTGAGTTATTGGATATTGTTGCTGTTTTGAGGATATTTATTCTTCTTATGTTGTCGATATGGAATTATTTTAAAGCTTCCAGGGAAAGTAACTCGATTCGGTTTTTTTCAATTGGTGCAGGTTGTAGGACTGCTGGAATAGCAGGCAGCGGAATCAAATCGTAATTAATGTAGAATTGGTTATTTATCTGTAACGTTGAGTTATGAAAATTAATAAGGTACACACCCTGACACATTTTTTTGCATTCCGTCAGCTTGTATTTCGCCTTTGAAGCCATTTAGCAATAATGTACCGGGTTTTACCTCTTCAATTTCTTGGATGTGTTGGCCGTTCGTTATGGTGCACGATGAATTTAAACTATTAATTACTCTAGGAATACAACTACTATTACTTATATTTATTAAATTGGTTTGCTTACAAATTTCAATTTTCTTATAGCTATCGCACAATTTCTTAATTCCATAGGTATCTTTTGTACCTTTTAAAATTTTTTCAAATTCGACATTAATTATGGTTTTATTTTCTTTAACAACTTCTAATTATAATTTTTTGAAAATTTTCTTTAATAGTTAGTGGTATTTTTACCAAGTAAAAAATTGTCATATTTTGACTTATTACATTTACATTCGATATTTCTAATGCTTCTTCGGCATTCTTAAATGGTATTTCATCATCTTCTAGTTTTTCTAAAGCAATTTCAATTTCATTTTTATTTAAAAATAATGTGTTTAAAATATCTTTTTTTGTCCATTGTATGGCGTATTTTATATTAATCAACTCTTCTTTTATTAATCTTATCCTATTTTGCAAATTAGTAATTGTTTCATTTTCTATGTATGTATCTTTCCTTATATTATTAAACAGATTATTTACTATCATACTTATATTATTAATGTTTTCATTAAAAATTTCATTTATTAAAACTTGTTTATTATTGTTACTATTAATTTTATTAAAGTTAGTGTTTATTGCCTCCAGATCTTCGTGATCGGGGCTTCCGGCTATGCATTTCCATGCCGTACCTAATATGTTTATGGATCGCTTTGGTTTTTTTTTTGGACGGGTTTTATTGTATTTAAAATTTGCAGGGATTGTGTTAGTTCGTGTTTTAATATGGGGTACAGGATTGTGTCTTTAGGGATGTCGGAGGAGGTGAAACTGTACATGTCCGTCAGGAATTGTTCGTATTTGTTAAGGTCGATTACGTGTATGAGCCTAAAGGCTCCGTTCTGGATTTTAGCAAGTCCGTCATTTATCGTGACTAGTTGTGGAGTGGAGTAGTCGTAAATGTCTATTGATGCGGTTATCGGGTAAATGAGGAGGAATCTGGAAGGGAAAAATTAATTTTTTTTGTTACTGGGTAAATAAGGAAAGGAAAAATTAATTTTGGTTTTTTATGTTGCTTTTGTGTATAATTCTTCCTGATTCTGTCAGGACTGTTGAATTCCGGTCTTCCCTTATTATTTCTTTTTTAAATTTTTTTGAGATTTTGGATCCTAACCGTTTGTTTATTTTGAAATAAATGGTGTCACCCGGATTATACGCTTTAATGGGGTGCCTGGATTTGTTATGGTAGGCGAGATCTTTCGCCTGCTTATTTCTTAGTTCGGCTATATTCTCAGCCCTAGCCCTTTCGAATTGGCTTGGGTCGGTTGTAACTCTTCTACCAAAAAATACCTCTATTGGTTTCTTTTTTGTAGTCGAGTGGATTGTATTATTGTACTCATAGACGGAGTTGTCGAGGAGTTCGGCGAATGAAGTGAAGCTTCGCTCTGCTTTTAAACAACGCATTATTTCTGTGACGGTCGAGTGAAATCGCTCTATTTGACCATTCACGGAACTTGCATAAGGCGGTGTTTTAAAAATTTGTATGTTTAGGGTATCTTCCAAAAGGAATCGAATGGAAGCTGAATTCAAGGACGTTTCGTTGTCTATTACTACTAATTCGGGTACGCCGAACTGGAAAAGTAGTTCGCGGAGAGGTTCCTTAGCGTGCTCTATGGCTCTCGATCTAAGGATTTTTGTTTGGGCATATTTTGAAAATTTATCTATTGCTGTAAGGACGATATTTCTCTCAGTTATGTAAATATCAATGTGCAATATTTGCCCTGGGAATTGAGGAATAGGGGTTTCTCCTATTTAGGGTTTTGTGGGGTTTCGGTCATATTTATTTTCTTTACAAATTGAGCACTGGATTATTCTATTTATTTTTTTGGTCATGGAAGGAAAGTAAAAATTTTCTAGGATTTGGGTTTTATTTTCTCGACAGTTACGATGTGCTCTTTTGTGGGTTTTCATAATGATTTCTTCCTGTTCTTGTTCTTTTGTGATATCCTGCACTTGTATTTGTGTAAACCGGATTTTGTAATTGTTAAAGTGTATTGGATAAATTTCTTGGATTTTTCCCATAATACTTTCCTCTGTTTTAATACAGTTGACAGCGGAAGGATTAAGGTATCTTTTCAGAAGGTTCTTTAAAATTTCGGGGGTATAGTCGGATTCTTCCAAAATGTGTCTGTGGTAAGTAGGGAACACTATTTTAAATTGATATGACGAGGTTTCGGCTATATTAAAAAAAAATTTGGTTTTTGAATACGTTTATTGGTGTTTCTACGGATGGGATTAGGTTATGCGATGATATCCTAGGAACTCTACGGAGTCCCTGTAAAAATGGCATTTGTCCAGCTGAATTTTCATGTTCGCATCTTCGAGCGTTTTAAAAATTTCTTGCAGGTGGAGGGTGTGCTCCTTTTCGGAGTTACTGAAAACAACTATATCGTCGATATAGACGTAGCAAATTTTGCCAATCTGATGGCGAAGAATGTCATCTAGGGCCCTTTGGAATACTGAGGGGGCATTCTTTAATCCGAATGGCAGTCTTGTGAACTCGTATTTGCCATTATTTATTGAGAAAACTGTTTTCTCAATATCGGATTCCTTTAGAGGGATCTGGTGAAATCCGCTCTTCAAATCCAAGACGGAAAAATATTTATTTTTCCCAAGCTGGGACAGTACTTCGTTAATTTGCGGTATTGGATAGCGATCTGCTATAGTGATCGCGTTAAGCTTGCGATAATCAATTACTATTCTGTACTGTTTGTTACCCTGAGAGTCGGGTTTTTTCGCAACGACCCAAATGGGTGAATTATACGGTGACCTTGATGGTCGAATAATACCGTCGTCTAACATTTTTTTAATCTGGGACTCAACTTCATTTTTCAGCGACATTGGGTAGGGGTAATAACTTGTATAGACGGGGGTGTCATTGTTGGTACGGATTTCGCCTACGACTTTAGTAGTGTATGTGCGTTTATCATTAGGTTCGGAAAATAGATTTGGAAAATGATTTACTAAATTATCGACATTTTTTCGTTGATTTGTTGACAAATGGTCGCCATTGAGTTCAATTTTATTAACAGATTTTGACTGAAATTGTTTTAGTTTTATTTTGGTATTCCCCTGTATTTCCATAAAGTTATCTTTGACGTGAATAACAGCTTCTAGCTCTTTGAGGCTGTCATTCCCGAGGATTCCATGAAATGACCGAAGGGTGGGGAGTAGGTAAAATTTTAATTTTTTATTTATGTGGAATAGGTTTAGGAAAGTGTGTTCTTTAATTTCGATGTCTCCCGCTATAGATTTTGCAAAAAAAATTTCTTCGTTTTTAATGGGTTTTGGTACGATAGATGGTTGGATGTAATTTTTTGTTGATCCTGTATCTATGAGAAATTTTACTATGTTTCCACTCTTCAGCTTGCACTCGATATAGGGCAACGAAGAGTGATTCATTCTAAAAAATGTAGATCGGTTGTATCTATGAATTCATTGGTTAATTCACTATTATTATGGTTATTATAGGTGTCATTAGTATTAGGTTCATACTCTTGGTTAGTGGGATTATATTCGTTTAGGTTGTACTGGTCTTGTTCGGTCGTTTGTTCGATGTGGAAGTTTCTTTGTATTTTGTTAGGAGGTGCGGGAGGGTTAGTGTTAGGTGGTCTTTTGTTAGTAGGATCATTGGGACGTGGCCTGTTCATGTAGTTAAGGTTTCTTGTTCGTAGGGATGGATCGATATCCATTGGTTCTGGTCGTGGTTGAGGTTTTTGGGATGGACGAGGTGGTGGGTTATTTGGACGTGGGATGAACTGGTTTTGTTGGTAAGGATGTTGGTATTGGTAGGTTAGTTGGGGAGGTTGGTATTGGTAGTTTGTTTGGGGAGGCCTGTAGAGAGGAGTTGTGTTCGACCTAGGTTGAGGCATGTATGCCAATTCGGGGTAAAATTCGTTGTTAAGCCTTTTGGGAGGAAGGGGTGGACGGATGTCCGAAGCCCTCCTGGGCTGGCCATTGTTTATTAAGGCATAGTGGGACCTGTAGTTTAGATTTTCAAGCTTTAAACACAAGTGGAGGGCTTGAGGGAGATCAGCGGGTTCCCTCATTCCTAGGAGTCTTGGCAAGTCTCCTTTAAGCCCACGAATGAACGTGTCCAGCGCCTTGTCCCTGTATGTGCGGGTAAGCAGATGCATGGCTTCTGTGCCGACATCCATGCAGCCGAGCTTATTAAGAATAAGCGACATGTGCGAGTATACTCGCTGGTAAAATTCCTGAATTGTCAGGTTACCCTGCACAAGCGACGTCATCTGGTACTCAAGAGTACCTAAGTCGCGCTTATCCGCATAGTGCAGCGTTAAGCATCTGGAAATTGCTTTCCAGTCTAGTGGAGTATTGTATGACTCCAAGGCAATGTCGGCGTTTCCGACAATTTTATTGCGGATAACGTTGAGGATCCCATAGTATTTGGGAGATCCCCTTTGTGGCTCGTAGATCTGAAGGATCCTGTCCACGCTTTTCTTCCACGAGTTGAATTCTCCAGGTGCGCCTGAGAATTCGCGAAGACACCTTAGCTCCGAGATGTTGGGAGAAACCGTGTCTATGGTTATATCCGCAACGTCGGAAAAACTCGCGTTGGGGTTGAGGGCGGCTTGAACCATGTTTCGACCTTGTTGGCGGAATATATTGGTTACGATGCCAGATATGACCTCCGACAACTGGTCCATCGATAAGGAAGTGTTAATGGGAGCAGCGGGTGGAGGAGGTGGTGCGTTTAGCACAGGTGGTCGAATAAGATTTTGAGGGTTTGACATTTTAAGTTTACTTAGCCTATTCTTTTCACTTTATTATTTATGTATATTTTTGATGTTTTGTGGAACTTTAACAATCTCTGGAGGGTCCCTTTGGTGGTGAATCGCAGAGTTGTTTTTATTTTATTTCTAGAGATTTCTTTAAATTATGAGCTGTACAAGCTCTTCAGTTAAAAATTGTTTTCTTTGTGTTATTCAAGGAGAAAGGTTTTTAATATATTCACTAAATTTTAACTTAAAAGGAATTAATTAAAAAAATATATTTTCTAAATAGGAAATTTGTTTTTGCTTAATTACTTTAAAATTTTGTTTATTTTTCTTACAATTTTTCACTCACTTTTTGTTTAGTTTAAATTCAATTCTCAGTTGATTTATTTTCACTTAATTACCTAATTTAAAATTTTTCTTTATTATTTCTTAAAATTTCACTCACTTTTTGTTTTAATTTAAAAGCTATTTTCAGGAGATTTATTTTCACTTAATTACCTAATTTAATTTTTTTTTATTATTTTTTTAAAGTTTTTCACTCACTTAAATACTATGCTTACGTTATTAGCAGCATCAGTCGGCTAACGCTTGACGTTTCCCGTTTGCCTTTGTTGGCTACTAGGGCACCTCGTTTCCTGAGCTGTTGGTGAGTACTTTGCTGCTGGCGAAAAGGACCTACGGCTTTGGTGTGTTATTCCACCCTTTATGCGCTTTCTGCTTCAGTTTATTGACGCTTCTACCCTTTAGGCGCTTTCTGCTTCCAGGATTTTATGCTTCGGTTTATTAACGCTTCTACCCTTTAGGCGCTTTCTGCTTCTAGGATTTTATGCTTTAGTTTATTAACGCTTCTATCCTTTATGCGCTTTCTGCTTCCAGTATTTTATGCTTCAGTTTATTAACGCGCACGAGTTTAAAACACACGACTAACGTAGGCCCCACGTTGGGCGCCAATTACGGGATTTTAGGTGAAATCCCAGAAAAAAATATATTTTTAAAATTGGGTTGTAGTCAACCTTTATTGATACCAGCAAGACAAAGACTAAAGTTAAATATTAAAATTACTTAAAAGCTAACCTACTTGCACCGGCCAATCGTTGGCGCTGATTTTCCGAATTTGCCAAATTGGGCTGCGCGTGTTGACGGTGGCTTCCTGTTGCTGACGGTGCGTCTGGCTTTTGTTGTGGGAAACATTGTGCAACCCAAGCTGCACTTCCGCTCTTATTATTGTGCTTTTGCTGATCACTCAAAGTATCGATCAGCAAATGTTAACGTGTTCCATGTTAACATACATAACTTACACACACGCTTGTAAGCGTACATACGTATTTACATATGCTTGGGCAATAGCAAGAATTTCGCCACTTCTATTTTGACATATTCTTCGCCACTGTCTGCATATGAATATACAAACACACACATTATATATTTAAGCACAACCTCAATTGTACCTTTTTTAAACATTGAACTAATTAAAAGAGTTAAGGGTCAGTTACATAAAGCTTTATTTTGGCTTTACCTCAAACTTTGACTTTGACAGAAAAGTTCAGTATACGTATTTAAACCAAGCATGGCAAATTGGAGACCTCAAAGTAGAACCGAGGTTGGAATTTGGCAAACTCTCAAATTTTGCTTGCTTTGACAATCAGATGTTGATGACTTTGCTTTAATTAAAGAATAAAAAGTTAGCGAAAATAATAATTAATTCATTTTTTCTCTATTAAATTAATAAATTAACCAAAACACTCTGAATTCAAGGCAATAAATAACGAAAACAAATGTATAAAAGAGAAGCGTCAAGGCGTTCATTGTACTTAGCATACCTCTGAACTTGGGCGCAAAGTTTTGAGGTAGCAAATGTCAGGCGAGGTTAACAAAGCTTTATGTATTTCACTCTTTAGTGTATTATCGGCCACCAAGGCATCGCATTTTATTTGTGCGTTAGTTTCTCGCTCCTTTTTAGTTGCACGGCCCATTTTAAAGTTTTAGTTGTTATTCATTTGCCGTCGGGAAAAACTATTTCCGACTATACATTTTTTGGTGCCGAGCAGGGACTGTGCAATTAATTTAAATTTGTTGTTCGCGAAAAATAAAATATTATTGCTGAAATTATAATAGGCATATTTTCTGTCTTGGTGGTCATAATAGTGCTACCGCATCCTATATTCACCATTTGGAGAGCCGTATCATCGGATACAAACCATTCAAGATCAAACGGTGAATTTCAGTAGCAACAACTTGGAAAAAGTCTACTCTTTCGTTACGTCATCAACTTTAGTGCAAATAGCAGTACATTTTTCGTTGAACTTGCACATTTTTTTTGTTTTGTACTCGCTGCTTTGCATTTTTGTAGTTTGCATTTTGCCGTGACTTCGCTGCTGAAGCTTCTGCCGCAGCTTATGCGCTGAACGCTGCCTCTTCGTTTGAAGATTCGTTTCGCTGCCACGGCCAACATTTATCGTGCTGACTTTTTGCTAAGTTGCTCGCATCGTTATACATAAATCGCGCTGCTACGCACTTGAATCATTTGATACAGCATTGCATTGCTGCCGCTATCATCGTTATATATTTACTTCGATTATTGCTACTCAACCATTTCTCATTACCCAACAAACATTTTATAGGGTTTCTTCTGCCACTTATCATTGCTTCGCTTCAAAGGTAAATTTTCTGTACGTACCTAGAAACCAATCGCTTGGACAGAGTATGTGTTCGCAAACAACCATATACATAGATAAATACTCCATTTGCCAATTTTAATAAGTACATTTATCATGTCGCTAGAAGAGCTCAAACAACAACGGGCTAATAAAGAAAAATATCTCCCGCATCAAAACCATTGTTGAGGCCAGCCTTCGACCAGGCGGTAAACCATTGTCCATTCCTGAATACAAATGTCGATTGGGTATCCTCGAATCATATTTTAAAAATTCGTTGGCTACGCAAACCAGTATTGAAAAATTGGATCCGGACGATGGCGGTCGTGCTGACCTGGAAGAGCTGTATATAACAACTAAATTATCAATCCAGTCGCAACTTTCCGAGGATCACAATACCACACTGTCTGATACAACTTGCGTCATGCAATCAGGTTCGAAACTACCCAAACTCAAACTTCCCTCATTTAATGGCAAGTATTCTGAATTCCAAAATTTCATTACGTCATTTAAGTAAATAATTGATAGAGAATTTAGCCTTTCTAATATTGAAAAATTCAATCATCTGCGCAACTCTCTCCAAAGTCCCGCATTAGAAACTATTGATGCGTTTCCAGTTTCTAACGACAACTATTCGAAGGCCTTGGAAAGACTTAAATCTAATATTTTTAGAAAATATCTCGTCGCTATTTGAGCTTTTAGCTATCTCTAAGCCAAATGGTGGTCAGCTACGAAGCCTAGTTGACAAGGAATCGGCTATCGACGGGTCGTTGTCATTGGGTACTGAAGTTCAAATCTCACAAGCTATGCTTATTTATTTAGTTTTGCAGAAAGCAGATGAAGAAACCAATCGTAAATGGAAGGAGTCCTTAGATTTTCAGACACTGCCGAGCTGGGAAGATTGCACAAAGGTTTTAGACAGGCGTTGCCAATATCTCGACTCAATTGAAAACGCTCACGCCGTTGGTCCCATTCGCCAAATTCCCAGCAAGCCATCAAAATCAAAAAATTCAAACAAGGGTTATTCATTTGCCGTTTCGAGCTCAGCTGTTCAGCATGCTCCAGCACCAATCACAACATACAAAATTGCGACCATTTCAAGGCTCTTACCGTATCACAACGTTTCGACCATGCAAAGAAGATGAATCTCTGTATTAATTGTTTATCAAGGGGTCATCAAGTGTTGAAATGTTCATCACCACACAAATGCAAAGTTTGCTCTCGTCCACATCGCAGTTTGTTGCATCGTGGAAGCGCGCCAGAATCGTTAACTTCTAGTAATTCGCCATCCGCCTTTCACACGCATATGAGCAATACATTTTTGGATCATATCCATCTCGCTACCGCTATGGTTTTTGTTCGCGACGTTTCTGGAAATTATGGTCTCGATTCCTGCTCACAGGTAAATTTCATCACCGATGAACTTTCGCAAAAACTGATGCTTCTACGTAGCAAGCACAATATCGAGATCCAAAGTATTGGTGAGTCCTCTACTAATATTAAATATAAGACCTCCACTAACATCTAGTCGTAAGCGACAAGCTTTGAGCTACCTATTTCTTTTTGCATTACGTCACACATTGCTTATCAACCTGAACCGGAGATAGACACATCTTCTTGGCAGATTCCATCAAACATTGTATTTTTGCATTGTAACATTGCTTTTAGGGACAGAGAGTTTCTTCAGCTTGCTTTCGTTAGGGCAAATTAAACTTGGTGATAGTCTTCCTATTTTACAGAAAACGTTGCTAGGTTGGGTCGTTTCTGGACGCTATCGTGCGAACTCTGAATCGATCAATGCTAACTGTTTATTTGTTTGCGAAGAATCCATCGATTCAAGGTTGGAAAAATTGTGGAAGATTGGAGAAGTTTCAACAAATGTAGACATGTGGACCCCTGAGCAGCACAGTTGTGAAAGGGTGTATGTCGATTCCGTTACTCGGAACTCCAATGGTCGCATCATCGTCAAAATCCCATTCAAGGATGATTGTGCCACCATCGGTGAAGCATACACAACCGCTTTACGTATATTCAATTCATTAGAACGTCGGTGCAACGCTCTCCAACTCTAATGGCACAATACGTTGCATTTATGGATGAGTATGAGAATGAGAGCTTAGGTCACATGCAACTAGTTCCCAAACCTAAGCTTAAAGAATCTCACTACTACAAACAAACTCAGAGTTGTTTTTGACGCATCTTGTCGGACCTCCACGCAGAAATCGATTAATGATCTTCAAATGGTTGGACCTACTATCCAAAGTGAGCTCGTAGTTCTTCTTCTTCGTTTTCGTCTACATCGCTTTGCGCTTACAGCAGATATTGTTAAAATGTACAGACAGGTACTAGTGTGTGAGGAACATCGAAAATTTCAGTACATTTTGTGGAGGAGTTCGCCTCATCAAGATATCCAAACGTTTCAGCTCAATACAATCACGTACGGAATGGCAGCACCATACCTCGCTATACGAAGTTTACATTATCTCGCTGATCAATATCAATCAGATTTCGTCGTTGGAGCAAATGTTGCCAAATCGTCTTTCTACGTTGACGATTTGCTTTGTGGTGCTGACTCGATTGCTGAAGTATCACGCATTAAATATGAGGTAACTGAATTGTGGAAATTGGGTGGGTTTGAACTCGCAAAATGGCATTCGAATCACCAGCCTTTCAGAGGGGAACACACAGAAAAGGATTTGAATCTCGATACCTCTATTATCAGTACTCTTGGTCTTAAATGAGACCAAAATCAAGATAATTTTCTATTTTCCTTTTCACCAAAGCAGCCAATCAATGGTTGTGTTACTAAAAGGACGATACTGTCTATCGCGTCGTCGCTTTTCGACCCACTTGGACTTTTGTCACCAGTAATTGTTACAGCTAAAATCCTGCTTCCAGAGCTGTGGTTGTTGAAACTCGAATGGGACGAGTCGGTTTCTCAAAACATCCAATCATCATCATCATTTATTGGCGCTTAACCGCCTAAGCGATTTTGGCCGTTGCATATCAAAGCACGCCAGTCATTCCTCTTTAGCGATAACTGACGCCAATTGGAAACCCCAAGGGAGTTCAAGTCATCCTCCACCTGTTGTTTCCATCTCAGTCGAGGCCTGCCCCTTCCTCTGCTGCCGAATTCAGGCGACGATAGGAAAACCTTCTGTGCTGGAGCTTCTTTGTCCATTCGCATAACATGGCCCAGCCAGCGGAGTCTTTGGGCTTTAATTCGCTGGACTATGGTCAGATCTGCGTAGAGCTCGTACAGCTCATCGTTAAATTTCCTTCGATACTCGCCGTTGGCATCACGGGAAGGGCCATAAATCTTCCGGAGAACTTTTCTCTCAAATACTCCAAGGGCCATCTCATCTTCTCTTGACATTGTCCAAGAATCTGAGCCATACATCAGGACAGGTATGATGAGAGACTTATAGAGCGTGATCTTTGTTCTTTGAGAGAGGACTTTACTTCTCAATTGCCTACTCAGTCCAAAGTAGCACTTATTGGCAAGAGTGATTCTCCGCTGGATTTCTAGACTGATATTATTTTCGGTGTTAATACTGGTTCCCAAATAGACGAAGTCCCTCACAGTTTCAAATTTGTAACTATCAACAGTGACATGGCTGCCAAGGCGCAGGTGCGCCGATTCTTTCTTTGATGACAGCAAATACTTCGTCTTGTCCTCGTTCACGGCAAGACCCACTTTTTTCGCTTCCTTATCCAGTCCAGAGAACAGCGCTTACGGCGCGGTTGTTAAGGCCAATGATATCAATATCATCGGCATACGCCAGCAATTGCACGCTCTTGTAAAATATTGTACCATTGCGGTTTAGCTCTGCTGCTCGAATTATCTTCTCCAGCATCAGATTGAAGAAATCGCACGAAAGGGAGTCGCCCTGTCTGAAGCCTCGTTTGGTTTGAAATGGCTCAGAGAGGTCCTTCCCGATTCTGACGGAGCTGTTGGTATTGCTCAACGTCATTTGACAAAGCCGTATAAGCTTTGCAGGGAAGTCTATTCAGACATGGCGGCATACAGGCAACTCCTTTTTGCGCTGTCAAAAGCGGCTTTGAAATCGACAAAGAGATGGTGTGTGTCGATTCTTTTATCATGGGTCTTCTCCAGGATTTGGCGTATCGTGAAAATCTGGTCGATGGTAGACTTACCAGGTCTAAAGCCACACTGATAAGGTCCAATCAGTTTGTCTACGATGGGCTTCAGTCTTTCACACAACACGCTAGATAGAACCTTATATGCAATATTAAGAAGACTAATTCCGCGGTAGTTGGTGCGGTTAGCGGGATCGCCTTTCTTGTGGATTGGTCAAAGCACACTTAAATTCCAATCCGGAGGCATGCATTCGTCTGACCATATTCTGCATAAGAGCTGATGCATGCTTTTTACCAGCTCTTCGCCTCCGTGTTTGAACAGCTCGGCGGGTAGTCCGTCTTTTCCAGGCGCTTTGTTGTTTTTGAGCCGGGATATCGCTATCCTCACTTCATCATAGTCAGGTGGTGGGACGACTTTTCCATCGTCAGGGATTGGGGTATCGGGTTCGACGTCTCCCTCGCAATTTAGCAGTGAGGAGAAGTGCTCCCTCCATAATTTAAGTACACTTTGTACGTCGGTTACCAGGTCGCCATTATTGTCCTTACAGGAGCTTGCCCCGGTCTTAAAACCTTCCGTCATCCGCCGGATCTTTTCATAGAATTTTCGGGCATCATTCCTGTCAGCCAGCATCTCAAGCTCCTCACACTCACGCCTTTCGGCCTCACTTTTCTTTTTTCTGAAAAGGCGTCTCTCTTCCTTCTTTGCCTCACGATATTGTTGCCATACACTGCGGGTTGCGCCCGTTCGCAACGTCTCCTTGTAGGCAGCGTCCTTTTTTTTCGAGGCAGTTTTACATTCCTCATCGTACCAGTTGTTCTTGCGGGCTCGCTGGAACCCTATAGTGGCCTCAGCGGCGGTACGCAATGAGTGAGAGATATGCTTCCATTGCTCGGTTACATCGTTAGGTCGAGGATTGCCCTCTGCTAGCAGGTGTGAGAGTCGAGTGGAGAAATTATCAGCTGTCTGTGTCACGCGCAACTTCTCGACGTCAAACTTTCCTTCCGTTACTGTGCGCACTTTCTTCGTTGCACAGAGGCGTGTGCGTATCTTGGCTGCGACAAGATAATGGTCAGAGTCAATATTGGGAACACGCAGTGTACGCACGTCCAGAACGGTGGAGCTATGTCTGCCGTCAATCAAGACATGATCAATCTGGTTTCTAGTTCTTTGATCAGGGGACAGCCAGGTGGCTTGGTGTATTCGCTTATGCTGGAACCTGGTACTACTTATGACCATATTTCGGGAAGCGGCGAAGTCAATCAAACATCCAATAAGCTTGGCAAAAATTTGTCAACGATTTCTCGGATCTCGCTTCAGTAAAAATTCCCAGGTACTGCCTAGCTACTAACATTCAATCCTTCCAGATTGAAAGAATTAAAGCTGTGGTATGGAAATTATTTATTTCGAAGTCGCAGTTAATTTCTTTTTTTATTGTACGACCGTCCAAGTCGATGGTTTTATCAAAATGGCCGAGTCTTTCTTTTTCTTTCTCTTCCCACGTTTCGTTTGTTAAGAAAAGAGTATGTTCAATGCTGAACGTGAAACGGGCAGTGGGGTTGCCACCAGATATTACTTTACAACTCGGCCAATCTGACTTTTTGATCGACCCCGATCAGAGATACAATGATTTTAATTTCTTTTCCTATACATTGGTCCTTATCCTGACTTAACATTTAGCGTATACATAACTTAACTTAAACAGTATTGCTTCACTGATGATCGGAGGGCCCGGTCTCTTCGTGGGATGGGAATTTTCGCATTCTGTTTGCTTCTACTACTCCATCGTAAGGGAGTTGCGTAATCTGACAATTTTCTATGTCCCGGACTACGTATCGATCGTTACCGAGAATTTTGAAAACTACGTAAGGCCCCTTGTACTTTGGCACGAACTTCTTATTCGTCCCCAATGTGGTGTCTACGCTCCTAATGACTACGTAATCACCAACTTCATACCTTTTGGGTTCTTTGCTGTGTTTTGAGAAGTAGTTTTTCTGGTATTCCTGTAAGTTTTGGATGGATTTACTGGCTTCGGATCTAATCTCGCCCAAATTCCGCCCCCTATCCGAGCTTAGCTTTGCTGAAAGGTATTCCGAAAATTCGTCTATAGGTTCTCCCCTTTGCTCGACCCCAAATAAGAGCATGCTGGGGGAATTATTTATTGAGCTATGGTTGGAGTTGTTTATTGCGTACTCCGCTAGTAGAAGTTGGCTCGACCAATCAGCGTGGTCGATGGGCTCTGTAAGCTTCCCTAACATACTTTTTATTACCCTGTTAACTCTCTCAACCTGCCCATTAGCCTGTGGTGACGCAACTGATACTTTAACATGAGCTATATTACGCTTGAGCAAAAATTCGCTGAACTCTAACGACGTGAAGCAAGTACCGCGATCTGAGACGATTCGCCTCGGTCGGCTGTAATAACTAAAATACTTGTCTAGGGCGCAAGTAACCCCCCGAGTACTGGTAGAATTTGTCGGGTATAGCTTCACAAACTTCGTGAAAGCGTCCACCACCACTAATAAATATTTCCTCTTAGAACGAAGGGCAGGCAAAGGACCAAAATGGTCGATATGTAGGGTGTCGAACGGTAGTGGCTCCTTGGGAATATTATATAAAGTCCTCTCCCTTGACGTCGGCGGGGTGGCATACATAACGCATTTGAGGCAATTTCCTATAAACCTAGTAACTTTCTGTCGCAGATTGGTGATCCAGTAAAGTCTCGTAATTTTATCACATGTCTTGTCCACAGATTGGTGGCCAACCTTTTCATGGGCTATTCTTATGATATTGTCTTCCAGCTCTCCCGGAATGCATAAAAGTCTGGTGCCATCTTCCTTTACCCTGCATACTAGACCATCTCGTAAGTCAAAGTTCTTTACTTCCCCTACCGAGAGTTTTTCACGAATATTCCTGATATTCTCGTCCCGTTCCTGAGCCACACGTATATAAAAGTCTACATCAACGGAATCGAACTCTATTGCCATGACGCAACGGCTTAAAGCATCAACGTGCTTCATTGAGGCGCCCCGGCGATGCACGATTTTGTAGTTATAATTGCCTAGTTCCAAAGCCCATCTGGCAATTCGGGAATTGATATGTTTCTTTTCTAGTGTTAAGGTTAAGGAGTGACAGTCCGTCACAATGTGAAAAGGGATTCCCTCTAAATAAGGGCGGAATCGTCGTAGAGCATATATTATTGCTAGAGTTTCTAACTCAAAACTATGGTATTTCGCTTCGGCAGCTGTCGTGGTTTTGGAGAAGTACGCCACTGGGTGCATCTTTTTGTCTGCTTGTCGCTGGAGGAGAACTGCTCCAAACCCAGCGGCACTAGCATCACAATGCAGTTCGGTTTCTCTCAGTGGGTTGTATATTGAGAGGACCGGAGCCTTAGATAGTGCTTCCTTGAGTTTTCTAAATGAATCTATACAATCGTCATCAAGTGAAAAAGGGGCGTCCTTTTTTAAAAGCTTAAGTAATGGTCTAGCGATATTTGAAAACGAGGGCACGAAACGTCGGAAGTAGGAAAAGAGCCCGAGGCACGATCGAACCTCTTTATGATTTCTCGGCAATGGATAGTTTTTTATATCTTTTACATGTGAGTCACTAAGTGAAATTCCGGAAGCTGAAACGGCATACCCTAAGTATTCGATCTTTCGGTAACCGAACTTGCATTTTGAAAGATTGAGCGTCAAACCCCTTAACTTTATACGGTCTAATACCTTCCTTAGTAGGCTTTTGTGCTCTTCGAGATCAGTGGTCGCTACTATAATATCATCCATGTATATCATAATCTCCCTAGACTTGATGAAATCCCTAAAAATGTTATTAATAAATCTTTGAAACACGGCAGGGGCGTTTTTTAACCCAAAAGGCATTTTGGTGAACTCGTACCAGGGGTAACAAAGGATGTGTACTTGACCGAGTCCGGCGATACGTTTACCTGATGGAATCCATTCTTAAGGTCCAACACTGAAAATACAGTTTTACCCTCCAGGTACTCTACACAATCGTCTATGAGTGGTAACGGATAGTTGTCACGGACGGTGATTTTATTTAAGCCGCGGTAGTCTACACAAAGACGGGCTTGCCCGTTCTTCTTTTTGACTAAGACTATCGCGGAAGCGTACGGCGAATTACTAGGGCGTATAATGCCTCGTGACTCTAGGTCATTTACAATGCCCTGGACAGTTGTACGCTCAGCGAAGGAAAGTCGCCGAGGTGAACAATGGAAAGGCACATCCGAAGTAAGATGGATATTCATTTCGTACTCGTACGGCTCTATACTTAATTGGGAGTTAATATATGAATTAAATATTACTAGTCTTAATTCCTCTCGGCCGCGTGCCTCTAACGCGGGATCAATGTCTACATCATCATTGCCACTATAAACTTCGATGTTAAAAATATCCGGCACTCCTAAATCTACTGGAGCCACCCTACCGGTTTCGACACCCCTTTTGACGACCCTTACGTAATCCTTATTTGCATCACTATTCATAGTGCTTGCAGTTAATTCCCGCGAGGTGCCCACATCGAACACAACGTCATTCCTATTAACCTCGTTTGGTTTGATGTGACCACGTTGTGAGCAGTTATAACACTGTGGCATTTCTTTCACGGCTAGCGTTTTTGGCCCAGGCGGCGTTGCGGCAACAGGTTTATTCATTACAGTAGCGTTGGTTCGTCTATTAATTACAGTTGGCAAAAGATACCTGTCCTGATACCGGCTTACCAGATCTTTAAGTTCGGCCAATGTGCGCGCGCCCATAAGGAGGTGGGTATTTGTCAGCTGATTCTTGACACCATCGAGAATGAAGTCTATAGTTTCCCTTTCTTCAACCTTGCCTCTCTTTGCCAACGACTGTATAGTAAGAATGTAAAAGTGCAGCGTTTCATTCTTGCTGTCCCACCTCCTATCACTAAGTTTGCGGTAAATGTCGTGCCTAGTGACAGACGTGGCAAATTCCAACATCAGAGCTGATTTCAATTCATCATATTTCAATGCCACAGTGGTTGAAAGAAAAAGTTTTGCTGTGCCGTCTAGTGATCGGCGTAGGCTTATAAGCTTAAAGCGGTCGTCGGCGTCAATGGATTTCATTATATCCTCAAAGTCGGAAAAAAAATTCTGTATAGTTTGTGCCCCGTCTTCGCCACTAAATTTCGGCAATGCGTGTTGAATATCGCAGAAATCTACTTTTCGGGCGGTGATCCCAAGGGTGGTGGAGGCGAGTCCAGATTCTAGCTCCCGCACTTGCCATTGTAGCTCGAGAAGCTCTTTTTTCTTACGCCAATTTTCCAGCTCTTGGTTGATTGAATCGGAGGCGCTTACGTTTGGTACATTGTACTCATTACTAGTATAGGCGGCAGTGCTTATAGCGGTAGCACCAATGGCGGCAGTGTATCTATCGGCAGAGCTAGTGGCTACAGTGCTTATGGCGGCAGTGTATCTATCGGCAAATCTTGTGGCTGCAGTGCTTACGGCGGCAGAGCTAGTGGCAGCGGCAGTGCTTATGGCGGTAGCACCTATGGCGGCAGTGTATCTATCGGCAGAGCTTGTGGCTGCAGTGTATATGGCGGCAGAGCTAGTGGCGGCGGCACTTATGGCGGCAGTACTATTTGCGGCGGCGGTATCGTTATTGTTACCATTGCTTATAGCGGCTGCACCTATGGCGGCAGTGTCAGCCGGATTATTGGTTGCGTCGTCGTTTTCCGTATTTCCGGCAGCGGAATCGTTGATGTTAGAAATTATAGTATTTTCGGTGCTGTTCTCGATGCCTGTGCCACCAAAGCCATGAAAATCCTCGGAATCGGAGGTTACCATGTGGTTGGCATCTTCGCCGGCAGAGTCGTATGATCCCGACGTGTTATTTTCCGTGTCAGGCATTTTTACGGATTTCTTCGAGCGAGTGTTCATATCGTTGAAAGTGTTGTGTTTAAATAATTTTTTTTTTCGATTGTATAGCGCAGGTTTTTTTTCACACCTGACGTTGAAAGAATTAAAGCTGTGGTATGGAAATTATTTATTTCGAAGTCGCAGTTAATTTCTTTTTTTATTGTACGACCGTCCAAGTCGATGGTTTTATCAAAATGGCCGAGTCTTTCTTTTTCTTTCTCTTCCCACGTTTCGTTTGTTAAGAAAAGAGTATGTTCAATGCTGAACGTGAAACGGGCAGTGGGGTTGCCACCAGATATTGCTTTACAAGATAGATAGATAGATTTTGTGATTCATCAATTCGCGCTTATGGTTGTGGAATTTATACTAGCATCGTAGATAATACTGGCAATATTCGCCTTCTCATTGAGCATTTATTTTTGTGGGCCTTTCAATGTTTATCTGCGCATTAGGGGCAAGGTACCATATAAAGCCTACGTTGCAATTTTCGTTTGCTTTGCAACAAAGGCAGTACATATCGAGGTTGTTTCACACCTATCCACGGACGCATTTTTGGCGCCACTCAAGCGAATGATTGGAAAAAGAGGACTTCCATCAGAAATATTTTGCGACAATGCGACAAATTTCGTTGGATGTTGCAGCAAACTGGCTGCGTTGAAGGCATTCCTTTTCAAAAAGGAAACCCAAAACACCATCCTTAATTATTGCTCTAATGAATTTATAAATTTTCATTTCATCCCACCTAGGGCACCTCATTATGGCGGCATTTGGGAGGCTGCAGTCAAATCAGCCAAGGGCCATCTCAATCGGAGTGTCATGAATGCCAGGCTAACGTATGAGGAGCTCACTACAGCCTTAGTCGAAATAGAAGCTGTTCTAAACTCTCGACCCATTTCCCCACTCTCGTCCGATCCCAGGGACTACGAAGCATTGACCCCAAGTCACTTTCTAACTGGCAGTGCATTAAAGGCTCTACCGGAACGAAAGGTCGTTGAAACCGTCAATCAAGTGGACAGATGGAATCAAATAAGCGCTATCAAGCAAATGTTTTGGAAACAATGGTCGCATGAGTACATAAGCGAACTTCAATCGGGTACTAGGTGGAATACTGATAATGAAAATGTCGCTAAAGACGCAATGGTGCTCATCCATGAAGACAACGTACCACCGCAACGATGGCTAATCGGTCGTGTCATAGAAACTATACCAGGGAAAGATGGACGAGTCAGAGTGGTAGACTTGCGAACGGCAAAGGGTACCTATCGTCGCCCAATCCACAAGATTGCCAATTTGAAAGTCCTTTCAACGGGCCGGGATGTTGGGTCACTAATGAGGCACCCTGTTTAAGTGCACAGCTTTGCGGGTCAACAACATCTACAAATCATATACTTGGTATTTAATATTTTCTCTATGCTCATGAATTTACCTAACTGTCGCAATAACCTGTTAGCATAAGTGAATTCAATTATACAAATCTACACTATGTATTACCTAAAATGAATCGATGCTCCCGCATACTATTTGATACACACACGCTTGTAAGCGTACATACGTATTTACATATGCTTGGGCAATAGCAAGAATTTCGCCACTTCTATTTTGACATATTCTTCGCCACTGTCTGCATATGAATATACACACACACACATTATATTTTTAAGCATTTATTTATAAGCTTTTATTTAATTTCACCTGGCACCCTGTTTAAGTGCACAGCTTTGCGGGTCAACAACATCTACAAATCATATACTTGGTATTTAATATTTTCTCTATGCTCATGAATTTACCTAACTGTCGCAATAACCTGTTAGCATAAGTGAATTCAATTATACAAATCTACACTATGTATTACCTAAAATGAATCGATGCTCCCGCATACTATTTGATACACACACGCTTGTAAGCGTACATACGTATTTACATATGCTTGGGCAATAGCAAGAATTTCGCCACTTCTATTTTGACATATTCTTCGCCACTGTCTGCATATGAATATACACACACACACATTATATTTTTAAGCATTTATTTATAAGCTTTTATTTAATTTCACCTGACGGCTGTCTGTTATCAAATCTTGCCAGCTATATTTGATACACTTCCCGGTGTCCGATTGATCTGAAATTCTGCACCCATGTATAACCCCGATGACAATGCAATATTATAAAAAAACAAGTAAGGAAAGCTGTCTTCGTTTGTGCCGAAGGCTAAATACCTTTCATGAATAAGCGTCTCGATTTTCACTGTTTGATCCCAGTACAGCCTGTGTGAATTTAACTGAAGCTCATACCGAAATTATCGGAACTACCGATTATATGGGGGCGATGTGTTATATTGGTCCAATCTCATTGATTTTTAACACCGACATTTCACATTCTAAAATAGCAATAGTTACGAAATTTCACGTTCCTATAAAACTACAGGAGTTATCTACCAAAATCCGTTTATTGGAACAATGGATTGTATGGGGGCTATGTGAAATATTTATCCCATCTCGACGATTTTCAACATCGATATTTCACATATAAAAATAGCAATACGTCCAAAATTTCACGTTCCTAGGTGTTTAATTACAGGAGTTAGAGCCCAAAATCCGTCTATCGGAATAATCGATTGTATGGGAGCTATGTGAAATATTTATCCCATCGCGATGATTTTCAACATCGATACTTCACATATAAAAAGAGCAATACGTCCAAAATGTCACGTTCCTAGGTATTTAATTACCGGAGTTATAGCCCAAAATCCGTTTATCGGAACAATCGATTGTATGGGAGCTATGTGAAATATTTATCCCATCCCTTTTCAACATCGATATTTCACATATAAAAATAGCAATATTTACAAAATTTCACGTTCCTAGGTGTTTAATTACATGAGTTATAGCTGAAAATCCGTTTATCGGAACAATCGATTGTATGGGAGCTATGTGAAATATTTATCCCATCCCGATGATTTTCAACATCGATATTTCACATATAAAAATAGCAATACTTACAGAATTTCACGTTCCTAGGTGTTTAATTACAGGAGTTATAGCCCAAAATCCGTTTATCGGAATAATCGGTTGTACGGGAGCTATATGTAATATCGGTCCGATCTTGCTGGTTCCGACAAATGATTTCTATATTGGAAAATGGTGGCCGCATACAAAATTTCAGAAAAATATATCAAAAACTGAGGGACTAGTTTGCGTTCAAACAGACAGACAGACAGACAGACAGACAGACGGACATGGCTAAATCAACTCATCTCGTCATCCTGATCATTTCGGTATACTTATTGATGGGTCTATCTCTTCTTCTTCTCATACTTACAAACATCGGACCAAAGTTATAATACCGTTTCATGTTCATGAAAGGTATAAAAATTTCGATAGGTGGCGCGTGGGTCGCTATATTTTCAAAATTCGCATTTATGGTCCGATTTAGCTGAAATTCGTAACATGTATTACTACCATGAAAAGAAATATTTTTGTAAAAAAAAATTCCGCTAGGTGGGGCTGAGATAGCGGTAATAAAAACTCAAAATCGTAATTATGGACCGATTTGGCTGATATTTTACGTGTGTGTTACTTAATTAATTTCTAAATGTTGAAAAAAAATTGGACCCGCTAGGTGCCGCGTGAGTCGCTTTATTTGAGAATTACGAAGGTCTGTTTTCAGTGTCGATTAATTCGTTTTTCAACGAACTTCCCGTTGAGGTAGGATCTTGAAATTTTCATCATCGCTTAGTTTTATACCCCAATGCACTATAATAAAAAAATAATTCCGATAGGTGGCGCATGGGTAGAGATATTTGAAAAAATTAATTTACAGAGATTTTGCTTTCGATTTTGAACTAACTCCCCGTTGAGCTGGGGTTTTGAAATTTTCACCATCGATCAGGTTTTACTGACAATGCATTATACAAAAAAAAATCTAAAATATTGCTTTATTTGCAAAAATCCAATCATCACCCAAGTTTAGTCGTTTTTCCCTATTGCCATAGAAAGAAGATTGGAATTTGCCACGTGGTGTATTCCAACAGTACCTTTACTTACCACGCGGCGAATTCCTTTACTCTTATGAGCATTGTCTATTGATATGCAGATGGCGCTGAAGAATGCAACATTCGGCTAATTTCTTCACTCTTTTGAGCAATTATGCATAAAAAGTTGGCTCTGCTGATTTTGAATTATTAAATTGAAGACAAAAGGAAACAGCTAATTATAATTGAAACGCAGTTCTAATTAATTTATTATTATTATAAGCTTTTATTTAGTTTCACCTGACGGCTGTCTGTAATCAAATCTTGCAAGCTAAGTTTGATACACTTCCCGGTGTCCGATTGATCTGAAATTCTGCACCCATGTATAACCCCGATGACAATGCAATATTATAAAAAAAAAAATTCGATAGGTGGCGCGTGGGTCGCTATATTTTCAAAATTCGAATTTATGGTCCGATTTAGCTGAAATTCGTAACATGTATTACTACCATGAAAAGAAATATTTTTGTAAAAAAATTCCGCTAGGTGGGGCTGAGATAGCGGTAATAAAAACTCAAAATCGTAATTATGGACCGATTTAGCTGACATTTTACGTGTGTGTTACTTAATTACTTTCTAAATGTTAAAAAAAAAATTGGACCAGCTAGGTGGCGCGTGAGTCGCTTTATTTGAGAATTACGAAGGTCTGTTTTCACTGTCGATTAATTCGTTTTTCAACGAACTTCCCGTTGAGGTAGGATCTTGAAATTTTCATCATCGTTTAGTTTTCTGCCTCCACGCAAAATATCAAAAAAATAATTCCGATAGGTGGCGCACGAGTAGAGATATTCGAAAGTTTTCATTCCAGGAAATTTTGCTTTTGATATTGTACTAATTTGCAGTTAAGATGGGATTTTGCAAATTTTCATCTTCGTTCAGGCTTCGCTAACAGTAAATAAAAAAATTAGCTTAATTTCAAAAATCCCATTTATCGTTTAGTTTAGTCTTTATTCCAATATCCCATAAGTAACTTTATTAACCACGCGGCTATATTGTAAAAGATTCTATGGTTTCTGTTGCTGCTAGCAGCCGATTGATGTCGCTGCGACATTATTGCCTCTTGTTGATAAACCGAACTAAAAAGTAAAAAATAAAATTAAAGAAAAAAAAACTTTTTTAAAAATAAGCTTTTATTATTGGTTTATGAAATTAAATAAAAAGTAAAAAATTAATTGACTGTAAAGGAATATAACACTTTATAAGTTAATTGTAACCTTTAAAGATAATTTGGCTTCTTAGTCTGCCACAAAATAATTCCATATTGTACATAATTATATATTTCTAACATTAAAACTTTACACCTAAATTATTAAATCTTCCAGTATATATCACATTCCTAAGGCATCGCGTTTTATTTGTGCGTTAGTTTCTCGCTCCTTTTTAGTTGCACGGCCCATTTTAAAGTTTTAGTTGTTATTCATTTGCCGTCGGGAAAAACTATTTCCGACTATACATTTTTTGGTGCCGTGCAGGAACTGTGCAATTAATTTAAATTTGTTGTTCGCGAAAAATAAAATATTATTGCTGAAATTAGAATAGACATATTTTCTGTCTTGGTGGTCATAATAGTGCTACCGCATCCTATATTCACCATTTGGAGAGTCGTATCATCGGATACAAACCATTCAAGATCAAACGGTGAATTTCAGTAGCAACAACTTGGAAAAAGTCTACTCTTTCGTTACGTCATCAACTTCAGTGCAAATAGCAGTACATTTTTCTGCCGCAGTACATTTTTCTGCCGCAGCTTATGCGCTGAACGCTGCCTCTTCGTTTGAAGATTCGTTTCGCTGCCACGGCCAACATTTATCGTGCTGACTTTTTGCTAAGTTGCTCGCATCGTTATACATAAATCACGCTGCTACGCACTTTAATCATTTGATACAGCATTGCATTGCTGCCGCTATCATCGTTATATATTTACTTCGATTATTGCTACTTTGACATTACCCAACAAACATTTTATAGGGTTTCTTCTGCCACTTATCATTGCTTCGCATCAAAGGTAAATTTTCTGTACGTCCCTAGAACCAATCGCTTGGACAGAGTAAGTGTTCGCAAACAACGATATTTATTCAAAGGATCTGAACCTTGAGCTCTCCTTCAGACTACCTGATCACTGCAGTGTCTTCCAGGCTGAAGTTTCAGCAATCATGGATGCCGCGGCTTGGATATGCCAACACACTATCAGACAGGACATTTTTATATTCAGCGACAGCCAGGCGGCCATAAAATCCCTTAGCTCTTACTCTTTCAACTCTGAACTGACGCTCAGCTGTCGTCGATCTTTACAAGAGATGGCCCAACAGAATCGCGTGAACCTCACATGGGTCCCGGGGCATAGGGACATTGAGGGAAATTGTAGGGCAGACGAACTTGCGAGGCAGGGAACGACCAAGCAGGTTCTTCGGGATAAAGAGCGCTTAGGTATGCCGTTTGCCACAAGCAAGCTTATGCTGAAGGAGTACACACTGCGCCAAGCCAACGAAAGATGGCTGCAATCTCCAGGATACCAAGTCACGGAGCTGGACATAAAGGACTTGATGGTCTTCATCAAGTCATCTAAATGGTTCGAGGAGGAGTAACGGTGTCGGTTTAGGAACGTCAGTCCCGGGATTCTGCTATGTGGAGAATTCCGTTAAAACCGGGATTTTCCATATGGCAGGGTCCCGGAACTGACTTTCCTAGTGTTGGTGGTATCACAACGGGCCTTTTAATACTGGCCTAGGTGTGCCCCTGCGGTAGCCACTTGAACCTAACCTAATATTAATATATATAAATAATGGACCCAAGTACTCAATGAGCGAGGGAGTGAAAATAATTTCTCTAATAATAGGAGGAGCTTATTGAGTGAAAGAATGAAATTCATTTTGTAGAAATATGAGTTATATTTATAGAAATGTATTATACATGGCTTCTTTTCAGCTTTTTAGTGTTGGTAAATTACAAATGCTGGTTAGGGCAAATCTAGGCTTTTGCAAAAACAGTTAAAGGTTTTTCTAGCTTTTTTCTTTATCTATAACTTAGCAATATTTAGAAGACATTTTAAATTGATTTTTGATTTGATTTAAAAAAAAAATGTATTCAAAGTGGTAAAATCGACCTAAATCTAGCCTTAAAAAAAATAGGTATAAGTTAAATTCACACAGGCTGTACTGGGATCAAACAGTGAAAATCGTGACGCTTATTCATGAAAGGTATTTAGCCTTCGGCACAGCCGAAGACAGCTTTCCTTACTTGTTTTAAATCTTTTTAGTGTTGGTAAATTACAAATTTTAGTTAGGCCAAAATCTAGCCTTTTGCAAATACAGTTAAAGGTTTTTCTAGCCTTTTTCCTTAACCATAACTTAGAAATATTTAAAAAGACATTTTATATTGATTTTTGATTTGATTTTTGAAAAAAATGTAGGTATATTGATTTAAAAAAAAAAAGTTGTGCAAAAGTGTTTAAACCGGGCAAAATTTAGCCTTTTCCAAAAAAATTTTGAGGGGTTTCTAGCTTTTTTCCTTAACCATAACTTAGCAATATTCAAAAAGACATTTTATATCGATTTTTGCTTTTATTTAAAAAAAAAAAATGTGGGTATATTGACTTAAAAAAAAAAAAAAGATTATTCAAAAGTGTTCAAATCGGGCAAAATCTAGCCTTTTGCAAAAACAGTTAAAGGTTTCTCTATCTTTTTTCCTTAACCATAACTAAGAAATATTTAAAAAGACATTTCATACCGATTTTGATTTGATTTTTAAAAAGAAATGTAGGTATATTGATTTAAAAAAGACATAGAAATATTTAAAAAGACATTTTATATCGATTTTTAATTTGATTTTTGAAAAATTCGCAATTTCCAGCTTATATCATAAAAAATGAGAGCATTTAGACCTATCTAAACATAACATGCCTGGTACCTAGTTTCGTAAATCTATCTCACACCGTTCTGAAGTTGTTAGCAGTCGAATTTAAAAATTGCTTGACTCATAAGTGGGCGGTGCCACGCCCACTTTCCAAAATTTTGAAAAAATTATGTAAAGAATATGAAAGTTGATGTATGTACCAAATTATATTATTATAGCGAAATCAGTTAATTAGATATGGACTTTTCAATATTTCCACCTCCTTTCAATATAACTTTTATGAAAAAGTAGGCGTGGTCGCGAAGCGATTTCGTTTATTTTCTATAGCTGAATTTACCACAACAATAGTATGTCCTCTACGAAATTTCGTTATACTAGCATAAACTGTTCTGAAGTTATTAAGAGTCAAAATTTTAAAATTTCTTCAAATATACGTGGGCGGTACCACGCCCCCCTTTTCAAAAATTTTTATAAAATCGGCCTTAGAACATCTAAATCAATACATATTGCAAATTTTATCATTGTAGCTGCTTCTAATATTGAATTAACCCATTTTATAGGTTTTTCGAAACTTTCGATATCGAAAAAGGAGCGTGGTTATGGTCCGATTTTACCCATTTTCAATAGCAGTCTATTCTGAACCCAAATAAGTACGCATGCCAAATTTGGTGAAGATATCTCATTATTTGCTCAAGTTATCGTGTTAACGGACAGACGGACGGACATGGCTCAATCAAATTTTTTTTCGATCCTGATCATATTGATATATGGAAGTCTATATCTATCTCGATTCCTTTATACCTGTACAACCAACCGTTATCCTAACAAAGTTATAATACCCTGTGTACAAGTACAGCTGGGTATAAAAACAAGTAAGGAAAGCTGTCTTCGGCTGTGCCGAAGGCTATATACCTTTCATGAATAAGCGTCACGATATTCACAGTTCGATCCCCAGTACAGCCTGTGTGAATTTAACTTTAGCTCATACCGAAATTATCGGAACTATCGATTATATGGGGGCGATGTGTTTTGTTGGTCCAATCTCATTGATTTTAAACATCGACATTCCACTTTCTAACAGAGCAACAGTTACGAAATTTCACGACCCTACCTATATAATTATAGGAGTTATAGCCCAAATTCCGTTTATCGGAACAATCGATTGTGTGGGGGCTGTGTGAAATATTTATCTCATCTCAAGGATTTTCAACATCGATATTTCACATATAAAAATAGCAATACTTACAAAATTTCACGTTCCTGGCTTTATAATTACAGGAGTTATAGCCCGAAATCCGCTATATGAAATATTTATCCCATCTCAATGATTTTCAACGTCAATATTTCACATACAAAAACATAAATACCTGCAAAATTTCACGTTACTATCTCTTTAATGACAGAAGTTATAGCCCGAAATTCGTTTATCGAAACAATCGATTGTATGGGAGCTATGAGTAGTTTTAGTCCGATCTTGCTGGTTCCGACGAATGATTATTCTCATATAAAATAACGCCTCAATACCGAATTTCATCGAGATATCTCTAAAATTGAGGGATAGTTTGCGTACAAACAGACGGACAGACGGACATACTTACAAACATCGGACCAAAGTTATAATACCATTTCATGTTCATGAAAGGTATAAAAAGAAATTTCGCAGGCTCGAAAATTATTTTTTGGGGTATTCGTAGTAGAACTTTTTTTTCCTGACCCCAAAACTTATCGAAAAATCGATGGCGTGATATCGGGTAATAAATCGACCCGCCCTAGTATATACCCCAGAAATATAGCAGTTGACATACTAGATCATATATACATCAGAATCATATTTGTATTTATCCAAACAGCGTCTGTGAATTACAAGAGAAAAAAGAAACAAACCAAAAATTTCAAATAATATTTGCATAGTACCATGACAGAAAGTAACAATTTATATTCAGAAAATTACAATTCATATAGAGAATTTCCATTTGATATTCAGAAAATTACAATTGACATTCAGAAAATTACAATTGATATTAAGAAAAAAAGGTGTAGTATGATTTCAACCCGAGGTTCATACATATTTGCATACTAGTACTAACCAGGATTTTTCTAACTAGTATGATTTCATCTAGCGAATTTTAGTTGTATACTAGTATGTTTTCTGATTATATTGGCATTGATTGGTTTAACGGTATTCAGAGAAGAACTAGTATAAAACACCCATAAAATGTATAGTAAACGAGCTAGGTGTCTGCTGAGTAGCTTGCAATTGATTAGTTTGAAGGTAGTCAGAAATTAACTAGTATGTATAAACCACCAAATGTATAGTCGAAGAACTATAATGTTGCTGAGTAGTTTGGCTTGACTGGTTTAAAGCTAATCAGAAATGAACTAGTATGAATACCCCACAAAATGCACAGTCAATGAACTATATTGTTTGGCATTGACTGGCTTAAAGGTAATCAGAAATGAACTAGTATGAATAAACCACATAATGTATAGTCAACGAACTAGAATTTTCGCTGAGTAGTTTGGCACTGAATGGTTTAAAGCTAATCAACAATGAACTGTAGCCCGATTCCCTAACTTTTAACCACTCGCCAAGCGTTTAGGTTTTCGCCAGGGTTTGGCGTTTGCTCTTAACGAAACTGTGATTCTCTAACTTGCCTTTAACGCATTTCCATATTTTCAATATTTCGCACCAAATAAAGCGCCACAAACTCAAAAGACATTTTTATTTCAACTGAAATTTATTATTTTCTCTTAAACACTTTTAAACACCATCAAATTAATCCGCGATAACTAGCTACAATAAAAGTGTTAGCGAAAACAGCTGATCGAGCTTATCGACTTTTAGTGTGGTTAACACTTAGAGAATAGGGAAAAGCGATAAAAATGGCGTTAAACAGAATTAACGCTAACACTTGGCGATAAAATAGTTAGGGAATCGACCTACTGGTATGCATAATATGCATTGCTTATTCCACAAAATGTTTATTCAATGAACCAGTATGTTTGCTGAGTAGTTTGGATTTTGACTGCAGGGCTTCTTAAACCTTCGTCTTACATATGAGTCCAGCCAGACCTTATCCATTTTTAATCTCCAAAAAAGACTACTTTGGCTTAAGTTAGAGGATTGAAATTTTAGGTAGCTTCCTCATCTTATCAACTATGGATTTGAACTTCGCAAGTGGGCTTCAAATTGTGTGGAGCTCAATAACACGATCTCAGATATCAACTATGGATTTGAACTTCGCAAGTGGGCTTCAAATTGTGTGGAGCTCAATAACAGGATCTCTAAAAAAAAAAAAAAAACTAATGGCGGCGATATACCAACAGGTTATCATAACCTTTAACGAGATTTTTAGCCGAGCTTCTCTTTCCAACTTGTGGTGTGTTGCTTTTGAGTTTTTCCTACAAGTTGGCGGGAACTACAGTTTTTTGCCGCCTCCGAACGGCACTTGCAAAGCAAATGAATTTTTTGCTGAGAAGCTTCTCGATCAGAAATAAACCCGGAGAGTTTGCCAAACTACTGCCGAGGGGCGACCCCGTTTAGAAAAATTCTTTTTCTAAATAATTTTTGATGTTAATTTTGCCGGGCATCGAACCGCCACGACTTGGTGTAGAAGGCCGAACACTTAACCGCTACACTACGGCGGCCGCCTACACGATCTCTAGCGCTTCGGAGAATATTGCTCATTACATCGCAGAAGGTAAAGATTTTCACGCTCTAGGCCTCGTGTGGAACACTGAGGAAGATTGCTTTACATTTGCAATAAACCTTAAACAACTGCCTGGCTTGCTACAAAGAGAGCCGTTTTATCGGATGCTAGCACGCTGTTCGACCCGTCAGGCTTGCTCGCCCCCACTACGATCAAATCCAAGATGTGGTTTCAGGACATCTGGCGCGCTGAGCTTGGCTGGGACGAACTAATTCCTGATAAAATAGCTGAAAGCTGGTGTGAACATCGATCGGAGCTACCAAGTTTGGCGAATCTAAAGGTACCTCGTTGGGTTGGCTGTAAAACCTCTGATTCAGCGACTGAGCTTCACGTTTTCTCGGACGCATCGGAACGAGCCTACGCCGCCGTCATATATGCGCGCACAGTCCAAAGCAATGGACAAATCACGGTCTCCCTGATTTCGGCCAAAACCAAAGTGGCGCCAATCAAATCTACCACATTACCTCGTTTGGAGCTTTTTGCAGCCCATCTCGCGTCTAAGTTAGTCCGAAGTATGCTAGAAAGCTGGGACAAACTTCGCTATCCACTATACGCCTGGACCGATTCAACTTTTACCCTGGCATGGTTGCAAGCTCCCCCTAGTAGATGGGAGACATTCATCGCTAATCGTGTCGCTGACATACAAAGAATTCTACCACCAGAGTGCTGACACCATGTACGGTCAGAACGAAATCCGGCAGATTGCGCATCAAGAGGTTTAACGACGCAAGATCTTATACAACATCAGCTGTGGTGGTCGGGTCCCGACTTTTTGTACATCGAAGATCAGTTTTGGAAGCAATCTACGCCAGAACCTAATTTAACCGGACTTGGTCTACGCAAGAAGGTTGCTGTTCACATAACGGTACCCGAGGAGTATTGGCCAATCATGACTAAATATTCCTCGTTTTCAAAACTACGGAGGCTTACCGCATATATCTTAAGGTTTATTCACAATACTCGCGCTAGTAAGAACCGCACGCTAAAAAACAAAGATGGTACCCCTAAATGTCAACAGTTGGCCGCAGCCGAACTACGTCTAATTAAACATACCCAAAATATGTATTTTATTAATGAAATTTGTCATTGCAGGGAGAAAAAACCGATTCCCCTGCGAAGTAGTTTGTTGCGTCTGCAGCCGTATCTTGAACCGTCAGGTGTTTTAAGGGTTGGAGGTCGTCTAAAATCTGCGGATGTCGCTCTCGATGCCAAAGACCCTATTATTTTGCCGAAAAACTCACCACTGTCGAAAATAATAATATCTGACATACATAAGTATACCCTACACGCTGGGCCTCGCATAATGACTGTCGTTCCTCAACACCGCTATTGGGTAATTGGTGCCCGTAATTTGATTAGAAGCATATACCATAAGTGCGTTAAATGCACTTGCTTGAATCGCAATACATGTGTCCAGTCGATGGGCGATCTTCCGTCGTCTCGCACCACTTATGCTCGATGCTTCACACGCACAGCTGTAGATTTCGTTGGCCCGTATAGTTACAAATTTGCACATGGAAGAGGGTCAAACCCCGGAAAATTTACATAGGCCCTCATCTGTTTGTTAATACTTTTTAATAAAGGGCCTGTCGTGTAATGCAAATCTAGGTCCTGCTCAGTTTTTCTAAGGCAATGCCAGCTAAGAAATAAAATAATTCATTGACTTTCAGTCAGCATTGAACCCGGGCACCTTTACATCACAGTTGTACTATCTGTCCATTGAGCTATTCCAATCATTGAAATATTTTCTGCAAATGAACAACTTGAATTAAATTTCACATACATTTAATAATAAGTTTAAAAAATTCATTGTCCCTGAGCCAGCATTGAACCCAGGCACCTTCACATTACAGTCATCATCTCTATCCATTCAGCTGTCACAACGCATGAAATTTGTTCAGGAAATGAAGAACTTTAATTAAATTTTATAATCGTGGAAAAACTATCCTGGCGCTGGATTGGAAAGTCAACAAAGGGCTACCCCGGGTAGAAAATAATCTAGGCAAATCTATTCCTAATCTAGGCGCTGGATAGATTTTCCTACAATAGATTTTCCTACAATAGACAATTGCCAGGGCTCTGGAATGGAAAGCGTACGTTTTTCAATTTACGGGCAATTTATGGATTATTCTGTAAGGGGGCTGCCTAGTTTTGCATACCTTGCACCTGCTCAGTTTTTCCAATCCAGGGCCTGAATATTTTTTCTATATTGGAGCGGCCTAGTTTTTCCAATCCAGCGCCAGGATAGTTTTTCCACGATTATAAAATTTAATTAAAGTTGTTCATTTGCCGAACAAATTTCATGAGTTGTAACAGCTGAATGGATAGAGGTGACGACTGTAATATGACGGTGCCTGGGTTCAATGCTGGCTCAGGGGCAATGAATTTTTTAAATTGATTATTAAATGTATGTGAAGAAGTTTAATTCAAGTTGTTCATTTGCCGAAAATATTTCAATGATTGAAATAGCCAAATGGACAGAGCGAACGAATGTGATGTAAAGGTGCCCGGATTCAATGCTGCGTGAAAGGCAATGAAATATTTTATTTCTTAGCTGGCATTGCCTTGGAAAAACTAGGCAGGGCCTATATTTGCATTACCCCACAGGCCCTTTATTAAAAAGCATTAACAAACATATAAGGGCCTGCTAAACTTTCATTGGCAGGCCCATGGTTTTAAAAGGGAAAATCTAGGCAGGCCCTAGGCTAAATTTAACAGATTATCTACCCGGGACATTGCTTCATTTATATGCATGTGTACTGTGCCATGCATTTGGAATTTGTTGGAGATTTGTCCTCAAGTGCCTTTATCAACGCTTTATCAACGAGGTTATTGTAAAGCTATGTACTCTGATAACGGTACGAACTTCGTTGGCGCTGAGAGATATGAGAAGTGTATGGCAGATGATGAGTTACGATCGTTTTTCGCAGACTCCAACATAGAACGGCACTTTAATGCCGCACATGGGCGGATATTGCGAAGTCGGTATCAAGTGCATAAAATACCATATCAAACGCGTTCTAGAAGGGAACTTATTATCTTTTGAAGATTTCAGCACTCTGCTGACAGAAGTCGATGCCTGCGTCAATTCCCGCCCCTTATGCGCCAATCCGACCAGCGCAACCGATCTGGAAGTCTTAACGCCTGGCCATTTCCTCGAGAGCCACTGAAGTCGATCCCAGAACCTGAGGGTCAATGGTTCTGTGGAAATCTACTTCAGCGATGGCATTTAATTTCCTCTATGCGACAACACTTTTGGCGCCGATGGCGTGATGAATACTTGTTAAATTAACAACGTCGAACTAAAAGGTTCAGATCCTCACGCAACTTCGAAGAGGGAGATGTCGTAGCGTTGTTTGATGAACGAATTCCACCTACGAAGTGGACACTTGCGCGGGTAATTCGTTGTCACCGTGGTAAAGATGGAAATGTACGTGTTGTAACCGTAAAGACAAGCAATGGAGAGTACGTTCGACCCGTAGCCAGACTATGCCTTCTACCTACAAAGGGGGATTTGTCTTGTTTCGTAAGAATTTTCGTATTTTTCCTTAATGATCTCGATTATTCAATTTGTAAAATTGTTAGCATTTGTCGATAATTGAAATTTAAGGTAAATTTTTTCTAAGTTAAAAATTTAAAGCAAATTTTTGATAATTAAAAAATGTTGAAGTAAATTTTTAATATTGAAATTTTAAGTAAACTGTTTTCGATTACTCCCTCATGAAGGGTGGACACCTTGCCGCGGTATGAGGACTTAAGTCGATAGCCACAGGGCTACGTTGCCCTTGTGATCATAGAGCCACCCGTACTACATCACGAGAGAAGCCAAGCCTCTCTGGCGCGACGACTAAGATCTTCCCCCTCCCAATCCAGGTTGTTATGCGACCACGTGCCCATTGGACGTTTGCAGCCGGGAGGCAAATCGTGGCTGTAATCGAACGGAGCCTCTCTGATACCGGGCCGCCTCGGAGAGTAACTATGGCCTTACCGCGGTATGGGGCTCTGCCGCGGCGGACGACACATTCCCCCTACTCTTCCCTTGACCCTAAATTGGCCTTGCCCGGCGAGGGGTCGTACGAACAAGATGATAAATAATAACAAAAACCCTAAAACTAAAGATACAACTATGTATACTGCACAGCAGAGGAGGAAAATGCTGGAGCAAGCGAGAACGCAACTTCGGAGGACAAACTCCATTTCCTTATCAGCCGAGAGATCGACAGCGATGGCAACTACGGGTCGATTAGCTCTGGATAACAAGGGGGCAATCCCCAAAGTAAGTACCGGTACAAACACAGTGAAGCCAACAACGGCTGATGCTAAAGTCCTAGTAAGTGCCGGTACCGAAACTAAGTCTTTAACGTCTGTGGCAGTGGTTTCACGACCTGGCCCCAGAGATCCAAATAAGGGAACGACCGCGATGGCAACTACGGGTCGAAATTTACACCAAAAGACATCTCCCAGTCGCTCTGAGTACTTGGACAAAAGAGCGGCCGCGAGGATCCTGAAGAAATACGAGGGTATTTCACAAGAGACGCTATCGCCGAAAGCTAGAAAGACGGTGGAGATGGCTGAAGCTATCTTACCGAACTTCCAAAACGATTACGCGCCAAAGAAGGTTAATGGAAATCCCTTCAAACGCCAGAGATCGGACGTGGATTTAAAACCTCACCCGAAGCGGCAGCAACACGCCCCCGTAGTGGGTAAACTCAGCTTTGCTGAAGTAACTAAGGATAGGATCCTCATAGGCGTCATTGACCGAGGTAACGAAAGCTGGGCCATCCCTAGGGACCAGTGGCGGTACGTCCGGAACGCTATCGGTAATGCCCTTCTCGACATTATGGATGAGTCTCCGGGTGCCATGCCGATGGGTTCTGATGCGGGATGGCACCAGGGCCGAATCAAGGTATTCGCTTTCGAGGATGCAAAAACTGTTGCACTGTACAAGGCAGCAGCTGCAAGACTGGGTGAGATATACCAAGGGGCAAGAATCGAGGTTGTCGACTGGAAGGACATCCCGGCTCGGCCAAGGGCAAGAGCGTGGATTCCTGCTATCCCTGCTGAACCCGAGAGAATTCTCAGGATGCTGAGGATCATGAACCCGTCTCTCCCGACGCAGGACTGGGGTGTCAATCTGGTCGAGGATGCGGTCTTCACCTTGAATAAGGAAGCACTCGAGCCCCTTAAACGGTGCAATGGACGAGTGCACTACGGCATGGGTCAGATCGTGATCCACGTATACCGCGGCGATGCACAGCGCGCTGCTATTTCGGCTGCACCGGAGGGCTCGGACATCGCAGTGCCGGTAGAGGAGTCGGAGATGTCCGACTCGGAAAGTATGGTATCTGCCACGTCAAATGGCGAAGGAGCAGTGAACAGCTCGGAGATGGGAGACAGCGTGCTGGACTGGGAGGACCTCAACGTCACAGTGATAGCAGCTAGTCCTGAGCGCACCAATGTCAATACTGCCACAGTTAGTAGGATCTCGGCTACGCCAAATCGTGGTCTGAACAAATCATTGTTGAAAGGCAAGCCTCCAGACGAGGTGGAACTCGACGATACGGCGGTGGCAGGGAAGTCTGAGCGCTCTCATGTTGGTGGTGATTCAGATAAACCTGCACAAATCTAAAGCAGCCTCGGCTGCTTTAATCAGTCTTCTCTCTAAAGGCGACATAGATGTGGTCCTCATCCAAGAACCCTGGGTCAACAGCTCAAGGATTTGCGGTTTGGGATTAAGCCTGTATTCTGGTTAAGTCTGAGCTGAATGCTTTTCTCTTGCCCAACTATACCAATGGTGACGTTACAGCTGCCAGTTTAACAGTCGACAGTACCAGTCTGACGATGGCATCGGTCTATATGCCCTACGACGCCGAAGAACCTCCGCCACAGAGGGAGGTAAAAGACCTGGTGGCAAATTTTTCCATGGGTCATCTTATTATCGGAACTGACGCCAATGCTCATCACGTCCAGTGGGGAAGCTCCGATATCAATGCTAGAGGAGAGTCGTAGGTATATTGATTTAAAAAAAAAAAGTTGTGCAAAAGTGTTTAAACCGGGCAAAATTTAGCCTTTTCCAAAAAAATTTTGAGGGGTTTCTAGCTTTTTTCCTTAACCATAACTTAGCAATATTCAAAAAGACATTTTATATCGATTTTTGCTTTTATTTAAAAAAAAAAAAATGTGGGTATATTGACTTAAAAAAAAAAAAAAAGATTATTCAAAAGTGTTCAAATCGGGCAAAATCTAGCCTTTTGCAAAAACAGTTAAAGGTTTCTCTATCTTTTTTCCTTAACCATAACTAAGAAATATTTAAAAAGACATTTCATACCGATTTTGATTTGATTTTTAAAAAGAAATGTAGGTATATTGATTTAAAAAAGACATAGAAATATTTAAAAAGACATTTTATATCGATTTTTAATTTGATTTTTGAAAAATTCGCAATTTCCAGCTTATATCATAAAAAATGAGAGCATTTAGACCTATCTATATAAATCTTAATTTCTGGAAAAACTTACCAAAAAAACCCATTTCTATAATGGGTGGTATCTATGTATATTTATGACCTATGGCTGTCCGTTAACTAAAAATATTCGCAGCATATTTTTTTCTCGAAAAAAGTTTCACAAATATAAAAATACCCGGGTAGAAAATCTGTTAAATTTAGCCCAGGGCCTGACTAGATTTTCCCTTTTAAAATCATGGGCCTGCCAAGGAAAGTTTACATAGGCCCTTATCTGCTTGTTAATGCTTTTTAATAAAGGGCCTGACGGGTAATGCTAATCTAGGCCCTGCCTAGTTTTTCCTAGGCAATGCCAGCTGAGAAATAAAATAATTCATTGCCTTTCAGTCAGCATTGAATCCAGGCACCTTCACATTACAGTCATCATCTCTATCCATTCAGCTGTTACAACTCATGAAGTTTGTTCGGCAAATGAACAACTTTAATTGAAATTTATAACCGTGGAAAAACTATCCTGGCGCTGGATTGGAAAAACTAGGCCGGCCCAATATGGAAAAGATATTCTGGCCCTGGATTGGAAGAACTGAGCAGGTGCAAGGTATGCAAAACTAGGCAGCCCCCTTACAGAATATACCATAAATTGCCCATAAATTGAAAAACATACCCTTTCCATTCCAGAGCCCTGGCAGGCCCAAGGCAGAATTGTCTATTGTAGGAAAATCTAGCCAGCGCCTAGATTAAAAATAGATTTGCCTAGATTATTTTCTACCCGGGATAATTAATTGCCAAAAGAAAAAAATTACAGAGTTGCAGACATCCAAACAAATAGGTCTTTTGAGCTTTAAGCGCGGATTGTGCGAGAGCTAAGCTCAACATAAAAATTGTAAGGATAGCTAAAGATTCTGTGAAAGAACCCTCATACTCAGAAAACCTGGTTTGTTCTCTTACTGTTTTTTTAGGAGGGGGAGCCACTCCGCCTAACACGTCTTTGCCTTCCAGTAGGAGTTTTGCCGGCCGGGCTGACGTCAAATCGGTAACAAACGAGTCTGCAAATGTGGAAATAGACGTTGCCTCGAGTGACCCAATTTTTTATGTTGCCAGCTCTCCGCCTATAAAATACAGCCATTGAAATATTCTTCTAAAACTCCATTAAATAAATTTTTCTCAAAATTCTGAATTAAACACCGCCTTTAGCGCATGAATACCCTTGGGACTACGCCAATTGACACCAAAAAAATACATAAAAAATGATTTGGAGCCTTGAAAATTAAAAATAAATGCTTAAAAACCGAAAAAGTAGTTTTTTCGACCGAAACAAGTCCCAAAACCCGAAATTTTTTTTTTTTTTAACTATTATCGCCAACGTTTTTAGCGCATAATTTTGAGTGGGACAAGATTTATGCTACAAATTCGTTTTCATTGAAAACATGTTTGCATGTATGCTAAAAAAAAACCATAAAAAAATAATAAGCGGAAGGGTCGATTTTTTGACCAAAACACTCCCCAAAACCCAAAAAATATTGTTTTTTTTTTTTTTCAAAAAACTGTTATTATCAACGTTTTTAGCGGACATTTTGGAGTCGGACAGGGTATATATGCAAATTCTAAAATCAAATGAACGTTTGTTTAGTATGTCGAAGAAAATTAAAAAAAAAAACAAGTAAGGAAGTCTAAGTTCGGGTGAAACCGAACATTACATACCCAGCTGTGCACATAAAGTGGGCGTGATCGTTCACCGATTTTTCTTATTTTCTGTGGTAGTACTCTACATAAACATAACATGCCTGGTACCTAGTTTCGTAAATCTATCTCACACCGTTCTGAAGTTGTTAGCAGTCGAATTTAAAAATTGCTTGACTCATAAGTGGGCGGTGCCACGCCCACTTTCCAAAATTTTGAAAAAATTATGTAAAGAATATGAAAGTTGATGTATGTACCAAATTATATTATTATAGCGAAATCAGTTAATTAGATATGGACTTTTCAATATTTCCACCTCCTTTCAATATAACTTTTATGAAAAAGTAGGCGTGGTCGCGAAGCGATTTCGTTTATTTTCTATAGCTGAATTTACCACAACAATAGTATGTCCTCTACGAAATTTCGTTATACTAGCATAAACTGTTCTGAAGTTATTAAGAGTCAAAATTTTAAAATTTCTTCAAATATACGTGGGCGGTACCACGCCCCCCTTTTCAAAAATTTTTATAAAATCGGCCTTAGAACATCTAAATCAATACATATTGCAAATTTTATCATTGTAGCTGCTTCTAATATTGAATTAACCCATTTTATAGGTTTTTCGAAACTTTCGATATCGAAAAAGGAGCGTGGTTATGGTCCGATTTTACCCATTTTCAATAGCAGTCTATTCTGAACCCAAATAAGTACGCATGCCAAATTTGGTGAAGATATCTCATTATTTGCTCAAGTTATCGTGTTAACGGACAGACGGACGGACGGACAGACGGACGGACATGGCTCAATCAAATTTGTTTTTGATCCTGATCATATTGATATATGGAAGTCTATATCTATCTCGGTTCCTTTATACCTGTACAACCAACCGTTATCCTAACAAAGTTATAATACCCTGTGTACAAGTACAGCTGGGTATAAAAACAAGTAAGGAAAGCTGTCTTCGGCTGTGCCGAAGGCTATATACCTTTCATGAATAAGCGTCACGATATTCACAGTTCGATCCCCAGTACAGCCTGTGTGAATTTAACTTTAGCTCATACCGAAATTATCGGAACTATCGATTATATGGGGGCGATGTGTTTTGTTGGTCCAATCTCATTGATTTTAAACATCGACATTCCACTTTCTAACAGAGCAACAGTTACGAAATTTCACGACCCTACCTATATAATTATAGGAGTTATAGCCCAAATTCCGTTTATCGGAACAATCGATTGTGTGGGGGCTGTGTGAAATATTTATCTCATCTCAAGGATTTTCAACATCGATATTTCACATATAAAAATAGCAATACTTACAAAATTTCACGTTCCTGGCTTTATAATTACAGGAGTTATAGCCCGAAATCCGCTATATGAAATATTTATCCCATCTCAATGATTTTCAACGTCAATATTTCACATACAAAAACATAAATACCTGCAAAATTTCACGTTACTATCTCTTTAATGACAGAAGTTATAGCCCGAAATTCGTTTATCGAAACAATCGATTGTATGGGAGCTATGAGTAGTTTTAGTCCGATCTTGCTGGTTCCGACGAATGATTATTCTCATATAAAATAACGCCTCAATACCGAATTTCATCGAGATATCTCTAAAATTGAGGGATAGTTTGCGTACAAACAGACGGACAGACGGACATACTTACAAACATCGGACCAAAGTTATAATACCATTTCATGTTCATGAAAGGTATAAAAAGAAATTTCGCAGGCTCGAAAATTATTTTTTGGGGTATTCGTAGTAGAACTTTTTTTTCCTGACCCCAAAACTTATCGAAAAATCGATGGCGTGATATCGGGTAATAAATCGACCCGCCCTAGTATATACCCCAGAAATATAGCAGTTGACATACTAGATCATATATACATCAGAATCATATTTGTATTTATCCAAACAGCGTCTGTGAATTACAAGAGAAAAAAGAAACAAACCAAAAATTTCAAATAATATTTGCATAGTACCATGACAGAAAGTAACAATTTATATTCAGAAAATTACAATTCATATAGAGAATTTCCATTTGATATTCAGAAAATTACAATTGACATTCAGAAAATTACAATTGATATTAAGAAAAAAAGGTGTAGTATGATTTCAACCCGAGGTTCATACATATTTGCATACTAGTACTAACCAGGATTTTTCTAACTAGTATGATTTCATCTAGCGAATTTTAGTTGTATACTAGTATGTTTTCTGATTATATTGGCATTGATTGGTTTAACGGTATTCAGAGAAGAACTAGTATAAAACACCCATAAAATGTATAGTAAACGAGCTAGGTGTCTGCTGAGTAGCTTGCAATTGATTAGTTTGAAGGTAGTCAGAAATTAACTAGTATGTATAAACCACCAAATGTATAGTCGAAGAACTATAATGTTGCTGAGTAGTTTGGCTTGACTGGTTTAAAGCTAATCAGAAATGAACTAGTATGAATACCCCACAAAATGCACAGTCAATGAACTATATTGTTTGGCATTGACTGGCTTAAAGGTAATCAGAAATGAACTAGTATGAATAAACCACATAATGTATAGTCAACGAACTAGAATTTTCGCTGAGTAGTTTGGCACTGAATGGTTTAAAGCTAATCAACAATGAACTGTAGCCCGATTCCCTAACTTTTAACCACTCGCCAAGCGTTTAGGTTTTCGCCAGGGTTTGGCGTTTGCTCTTAACGAAACTGTGATTCTCTAACTTGCCTTTAACGCATTTCCATATTTTCAATATTTCGCACCAAATAAAGCGCCACAAACTCAAAAGACATTTTTATTTCAACTGAAATTTATTATTTTCTCTTAAACACTTTTAAACACCATCAAATTAATCCGCGATAACTAGCTACAATAAAAGTGTTAGCGAAAACAGCTGATCGAGCTTATCGACTTTTAGTGTGGTTAACACTTAGAGAATAGGGAAAAGCGATAAAAATGGCGTTAAACAGAATTAACGCTAACACTTGGCGATAAAATAGTTAGGAAATCGACCTACTGGTATGCATAATATGCATTGCTTATTCCACAAAATGTTTATTCAATGAACCAGTATGTTTGCTGAGTAGTTTGGATTTTGACTGCAGGGCTTCTTAAACCTTCGTCTTACATATGAGTCCAGCCAGACCTTATCCATTTTTAATCTCCAAAAAAGACTACTTTGGCTTAAGTTAGAGGATTGAAATTTTAGGTAGCTTCCTCATCTTATCAACTATGGATTTGAACTTCGCAAGTGGGCTTCAAATTGTGTGGAGCTCAATAACACGATCTCAGATATCAACTATGGATTTGAACTTCGCAAGTGGGCTTCAAATTGTGTGGAGCTCAATAACACGATCTCTAAAAAAAAAAAAAAAACTAATGGCGGCGATATACCAACAGGTTATCATAACCTTTAACGAGATTTTTAGCCGAGCTTCTCTTTCCAACTTGTGGTGTGTTGCTTTTGAGTTTTTCCTACAAGTTGGCGGGAACTACAGTTTTTTGCCGCCTCCGAACGGCACTTGCAAAGCAAATGAATTTTTTGCTGAGAAGCTTCTCGATCAGAAATAAACCCGGAGAGTTTGCCAAACTACTGCCGAGGGGCGACCCCGTTTAGAAAAATTCTTTTTCTAAATAATTTTTGATGTTAATTTTGCCGGGCATCGAACCGCCACGACTTGGTGTAGAAGGCCGAACACTTAACCGCTACACTACGGCGGCCGCCTACACGATCTCTAGCGCTTCGGAGAATATTGCTCATTACATCGCAGAAGGTAAAGATTTTCACGCTCTAGGCCTCGTGTGGAACACTGAGGAAGATTGCTTTACATTTGCAATAAACCTTAAACAACTGCCTGGCTTGCTACAAAGAGAGCCGTTTTATCGGATGCTAGCACGCTGTTCGACCCGTCAGGCTTGCTCGCCCCCACTACGATCAAATCCAAGATGTGGTTTCAGGACATCTGGCGCGCTGAGCTTGGCTGGGACGAACTAATTCCTGATAAAATAGCTGAAAGCTGGTGTGAACATCGATCGGAGCTACTAAGTTTGGCGAATCTAAAGGTACCTCGTTGGGTTGGCTGTAAAACCTCTGATTCAGCGACTGAGCTTCACGTTTTCTCGGACGCATCGGAACGAGCCTACGCCGCCGTCATATATGCGCGCACAGTCCAAAGCAATGGACAAATCACGGTCTCCCTGATTTCGGCCAAAACCAAAGTGGCGCCAATCAAATCTACCACATTACCTCGTTTGGAGCTTTTTCCAGCCCATCTCGCGTCTAAGTTAGTCCGAAGTATGCTAGAAAGCTGGGACAAACTTCGCTATCCACTATACGCCTGGACCGATTCAACTTTTACCCTGGCATGGTTGCAAGCTCCCCCTAGTAGATGGGAGACATTCATCGCTAATCGTGTCGCTGACATACAAAGAATTCTACCACCAGAGTGCTGACACCATGTACGGTCAGAACGAAATCCGGCAGATTGCGCATCAAGAGGTTTAACGACGCAAGATCTTATACAACATCAGCTGTGGTGGTCGGGTCCCGACTTTTTGTACATCGAAGATCAGTTTTGGAAGCAATCTACGCCAGAACCTAATTTAACCGGACTTGGTCTACGCAAGAAGGTTGCTGTTCACATAACGGTACCCGAGGAGTATTGGCCAATCATGACTAAATATTCCTCGTTTTCAAAACTACGGAGGCTTACCGCATATATCTTAAGGTTTATTCACAATACTCGCGCTAGTAAGAACCGCACGCTAAAAAACAAAGATGGTACCCCTAAATGTCAACAGTTGGCCGCAGCCGAACTACGTCTAATTAAACATACCCAAAATATGTATTTTATTAATGAAATTTGTCATTGCAGGGAGAAAAAACCGATTCCCCTGCGAAGTAGTTTGTTGCGTCTGCAGCCGTATCTTGAACCGTCAGGTGTTTTAAGGGTTGGAGGTCGTCTAAAATCTGCGGATGTCGCTCTCGATGCCAAAGACCCTATTATTTTGCCGAAAAACTCACCACTGTCGAAAATAATAATATCTGACATACATAAGTATACCCTACACGCTGGGCCTCGCATAATGACTGTCGTTCCTCAACACCGCTATTGGGTAATTGGTGCCCGTAATTTGATTAGAAGCATATACCATAAGTGCGTTAAATGCACTTGCTTGAATCGCAATACATGTGTCCAGTCGATGGGCGATCTTCCGTCGTCTCGCACCACTTATGCTCGATGCTTCACACGCACAGCTGTAGATTTCGTTGGCCCGTATAGTTACAAATTTGCACATGGAAGAGGGTCAAACCCCGGAAAATTTACATAGGCCCTCATCTGTTTGTTAATACTTTTTAATAAAGGGCCTGTCGTGTAATGCAAATCTAGGTCCTGCTCAGTTTTTCTAAGGCAATGCCAGCTAAGAAATAAAATAATTCATTGACTTTCAGTCAGCATTGAACCCGGGCACCTTTACATCACAGTTGTACTATCTGTCCATTGAGCTATTCCAATCATTGAAATATTTTCTGCAAATGAACAACTTGAATTAAATTTCACATACATTTAATAATAAGTTTAAAAAATTCATTGTCCCTGAGCCAGCATTGAACCCAGGCACCTTCACATTACAGTCATCATCTCTATCCATTCAGCTGTCACAACGCATGAAATTTGTTCAGGAAATGAACAACTTTAATTAAATTTTATAATCGTGGAAAAACTATCCTGGCGCTGGATTGGAAAGTCAACAAAGGGCTACCCCGGGTAGAAAATAATCTAGGCAAATCTATTCCTAATCTAGGCGCTGGATAGATTTTCCTACAATAGACAATTCTGCCTTGGGCCTGCCAGGGCTCTGGAATGGAAAGCGTACGTTTTTCAATTTACGGGCAATTTATGGATTATTCTGTAAGGGGGCTGCCTAGTTTTGCATACCTTGCACCTGCTCAGTTTTTCCAATCCAGGGCCTGAATATTTTTTCTATATTGGAGCGGCCTAGTTTTTCCAATCCAGCGCCAGGATAGTTTTTCCACGATTATAAAATTTAATTAAAGTTGTTCATTTGCCGAACAAATTTCATGAGTTGTAACAGCTGAATGGATAGAGGTGACGACTGTAATATGACGGTGCCTGGGTTCAATGCTGGCTCAGTGGCAATGAATTTTTTAAATTGATTATTAAATGTATGTGAAGAAGTTTAATTCAAGTTGTTCATTTGCCGAAAATATTTCAATGATTGAAATAGCCAAATGGACAGAGCGAACGAATGTGATGTAAAGGTGCCCGGATTCAATGCTGCGTGAAAGGCAATGAAATATTTTATTTCTTAGCTGGCATTGCCTTGGAAAAACTAGGCAGGGCCTATATTTGCATTACCCCACAGGCCCTTTATTAAAAAGCATTAACAAACATATAAGGGCCTGCGTAAACTTTCATTGGCAGGCCCATGGTTTTAAAAGGGAAAATCTAGGCAGGCCCTATGCTAAATTTAACAGATTTTCTACCCGGGACATTGCTTCATTTATATGCATGTGTACTGTGCCATGCATTTGGAATTTGTTGGAGATTTGTCCTCAAGTGCCTTTATCAACGCTTTATCAACGAGGTTATTGTAAAGCTATGTACTCTGATAACGGTACGAACTTCGTTGGCGCTGAGAGATATGAGAAGTGTATGGCAGATGATGAGTTACGATCGTTTTTCGCAGACTCCAACATAGAACGGCACTTTAATGCCGCACATGGGCGGATATTGCGAAGTCGGTATCAAGTGCATAAAATACCATATCAAACGCGTTCTAGAAGGGAACTTATTATCTTTTGAAGATTTCAGCACTCTGCTGACAGAAGTCGATGCCTGCGTCAATTCCCGCCCCTTATGCGCCAATCCGACCAGCGCAACCGATCTGGAAGTCTTAACGCCTGGCCATTTCCTCGAGAGCCACTGAAGTCGATCCCAGAACCTGAGGGTCAATGGTTCTGTGGAAATCTACTTCAGCGATGGCATTTAATTTCCTCTATGCGACAACACTTTTGGCGCCGATGGCGTGATGAATACTTGTTAAATTAACAACGTCGAACTAAAAGGTTCAGATCCTCACGCAACTTCGAAGAGGGAGATGTCGTAGCGTTGTTTGATGAACGAATTCCACCTACGAAGTGGACACTTGCGCGGGTAATTCGTTGTCACCGTGGTAAAGATGGAAATGTACGTGTTGTAACCGTAAAGACAAGCAATGGAGAGTACGTTCGACCCGTAGCCAGACTATGCCTTCTACCTACAAAGGGGGATTTGTCTTGTTTCGTAAGAATTTTCGTATTTTTCCTTAATGATCTCGATTATTCAATTTGTAAAATTGTTAGCATTTGTCGATAATTGAAATTTAAGGTAAATTTTTTCTAAGTTAAAAATTTAAAGCAAATTTTTGATAATTAAAAAATGTTGAAGTAAATTTTTAATATTGAAATTTTAAGTAAACTGTTTTCGATTACTCCCTCATGAAGGGTGGACACCTTGCCGCGGTATGAGGACTTAAGTCGATAGCCACAGGGCTACGTTGCCCTTGTGATCATAGAGCCACCCGTACTACATCACGAGAGAAGCCAAGCCTCTCTGGCGCGACGACTAAGATCTTCCCCCTCCCAATCCAGGTTGTTATGCGACCACGTGCCCATTGGACGTTTGCAGCCGGGAGGCAAATCGTGGCTGTAATCGAACGGAGCCTCTCTGATACCGGGCCGCCTCGGAGAGTAACTATGGCCTTACCGCGGTATGGGGCTCTGCCGCGGCGGACGACACATTCCCCCTACTCTTCCCTTGACCCTAAATTGGCCTTGCCCGGCGAGGGGTCGTACGAACAAGATGATAAATAATAACAAAAACCCTAAAACTAAAGATACAACTATGTATACTGCACAGCAGAGGAGGAAAATGCTGGAGCAAGCGAGAACGCAACGTCGGAGGACAAACTCCATTTCCTTATCAGCCGAGAGATCGACAGCGATGGCAACTACGGGTCGATTAGCTCTGGATAACAAGGGGGCAATCCCCAAAGTAAGTACCGGTACAAACACAGTGAAGCCAACAACGGCTGATGCTAAAGTCCTAGTAAGTGCCGGTACCGAAACTAAGTCTTTAACGTCTGTGGCAGTGGTTTCACGACCTGGCCCCAGAGATCCAAATAAGGGAACGACCGCGATGGCAACTACGGGTCGAAATTTACACCAAAAGACATCTCCCAGTCGCTCTGAGTACTTGGACAAAAGAGCGGCCGCGAGGATCCTGAAGAAATACGAGGGTATTTCACAAGAGACGCTATCGCCGAAAGCTAGAAAGACGGTGGAGATGGCTGAAGCTATCTTACCGAACTTCCAAAACGATTACGCGCCAAAGAAGGTTAATGGAAATCCCTTCAAACGCCAGAGATCGGACGTGGATTTAAAACCTCACCCGAAGCGGCAGCAACACGCCCCCGTAGTGGGTAAACTCAGCTTTGCTGAAGTAACTAAGGATAGGATCCTCATAGGCGTCATTGACCGAGGTAACGAAAGCTGGGCCATCCCTAGGGACCAGTGGCGGTACGTCCGGAACGCTATCGGTAATGCCCTTCTCGACATTATGGATGAGTCTCCGGGTGCCATGCCGATGGGTTCTGATGCGGGATGGCACCAGGGCCGAATCAAGGTATTCGCTTTCGAGGATGCAAAAACTGTTGCACTGTACAAGGCAGCAGCTGCAAGACTGGGTGAGATATACCAAGGGGCAAGAATCGAGGTTGTCGACTGGAAGGACATCCCGGCTCGGCCAAGGGCAAGAGCGTGGATTCCTGCTATCCCTGCTGAACCCGAGAGAATTCTCAGGATGCTGAGGATCATGAACCCGTCTCTCCCGACGCAGGACTGGGGTGTCAATCTGGTCGAGGATGCGGTCTTCACCTTGAATAAGGAAGCACTCGAGCCCCTTAAACGGTGCAATGGACGAGTGCACTACGGCATGGGTCAGATCGTGATCCACGTATACCGCGGCGATGCACAGCGCGCTGCTATTTCGGCTGCACCGGAGGGCTCGGACATCGCAGTGCCGGTAGAGGAGTCGGAGATGTCCGACTCGGAAAGTATGGTATCTGCCACGTCAAATGGCGAAGGAGCAGTGAACAGCTCGGAGATGGGAGACAGCGTGCTGGACTGGGAGGACCTCAACGTCACAGTGATAGCAGCTAGTCCTGAGCGCACCAATGTCAATACTGCCACAGTTAGTAGGATCTCGGCTACGCCAAATCGTGGTCTGAACAAATCATTGTTGAAAGGCAAGCCTCCAGACGAGGTGGAACTCGACGATACGGCGGTGGCAGGGAAGTCTGAGCGCTCTCATGTTGGTGGTGATTCAGATAAACCTGCACAAATCTAAAGCAGCCTCGGCTGCTTTAATCAGTCTTCTCTCTAAAGGCGACATAGATGTGGTCCTCATCCAAGAACCCTGGGTCAACAGCTCAAGGATTTGCGGTTTGGGATTAAGCCTGTATTCTGGTTAAGTCTGAGCTGAATGCTTTTCTCTTGCCCAACTATACCAATGGTGACGTTACAGCTGCCAGTTTAACAGTCGACAGTACCAGTCTGACGATGGCATCGGTCTATATGCCCTACGACGCCGAAGAACCTCCGCCACAGAGGGAGGTAAAAGACCTGGTGGCAAATTTTTCCATGGGTCATCTTATTATCGGAACTGACGCCAATGCTCATCACGTCCAGTGGGGAAGCTCCGATATCAATGCTAGAGGAGAGTCGTTGTTTGATTATTTGTTAACAACTAACCTGGTAGTTTGCAACGTGGGTAACGAACCTACGGTTATTACTAAAACCCGTAGGGAGGTCATAGATCTCACTATTTGCAGCGAAGGCGCTTATGAGTGGGTCAGAAAATGGCGCGTTCTCGATGAACACTCATTCTCCGACCACCGGTACGTAGAATTAGTTCTAGACTTTTCTGTTGAGCAGCCGGTTAAGAAACGCAACCCACGTAACACTAACTGGCAGCTACACAATGAAATACTATCTAGGGACTTGCCAGCACTGCCCCCACAAGTCCCCTCATCAGTAGGGGAGTTGGAGGGTCTGGTAAAGACCTTTACAACGGCGATCTCGAATGCCCTAGAGCAGGCTTGCCCAGTGCCAAAACCACGCGGTAAACATAGGCCGCATTGGTGGTCCTACGACCTGGACTCGCTCCGTAAATCATGTAGGACACAATTCAATAAGGCCAAGAGCCTTGGCACGGAGAATCAAAGGCTCGAATATAAAGTTAAACTCAGGGCCTACAAAAAAGCTCTGAGGCAGGCGAAGAGAGTATCGTGGAGAAATTTCTGCACTGGGGTCGAAAATGTCGACGATACAGCGAGACTTAGACGAGTGCTCTCAAAAACTCAAACAGCCACAAGCTATTTGCGCAAACATGACGGATCCTGGACCAGCACGGAGAGGGGAACCTTAGAGCTGCTCTTGAATACGCACTTCCCAGTGAACTTGCATGAGGAACCCCTAGCACCTACAACAAACCTGGCTGTACACATACCCATCACGGAGGAAAAGGTTAGGTGGGCGGTTAAAAGCTTCGAACCGTTCAAGGCTGCCGGGCCAGACGGGATTATTCCCGCACAACTCATAAACACGCTGGAGACATCAGCCAAATGGCTGGTATTTCTCTATACAGCCTGCCTGGCTCTTAGCTACATTCCGTGCTCCTGGAGAAGTGCCACGGTAGTGTTTATTCCTAAGGCGGGGAAGGCGTCTCATTACGAGCACAAGGACTATAGGCCGATCAGTCTCTCATCCTTTGTGCTCAAGACCTTCGAGAGGATAATAAATGACCTCCTCTACTATTGATAGCAACCTGATCTGTAGCTATTAGCATGCTTACACCAAAGGGAAATCTACAGAAACTGCGCTTCACAGCCTAGTTTCTGTTATTGACAAATCGCTGTATGAAAAGGAGTACTGTCTTGTGGCCTTTTTAGATATTGAAGGAGCCTTTAACAACATAAGCCCTGATGCTATAAACACCGCTTTAACAAGTCTGGGCATAAGCAGGTCTCTTATTGGACTTATTGATCAACTGCTAAGGGGTAGACGAATAGTTTCATCACTGGGCTCGGTTGACTTATCACGCTATGTCACAAGGGGAACGCCTCAGGGTGGTGTTCTCTCCCCGCTTCTATGGAACCTCACTGTCAACTCGATGCTGCGAGACACAAGCTGGGGGGGGCGGGAAGGTAGTGGCATATGCAGATGACTTACCTATAGTATACAGGGGCAAATTCCCACAAACCCTGTACGACTTGATATAAGTACCACTGAGAGAGGTTTCCTCATGGTGCTCGCGCTGCGGACTGAGCATCAACCCGGGAAAAGTGGAACTGGTCCTTTTCACCAACCGCTATAAGATACCACCGCTAATACTACCAAAACTGAATAACGTGCACCTGAACTTGGCTGACAAAGCCAAGTTCTTGGGCACAGTTCCGGATAGGAAACTAACCTGGAAGGAGAATGTTCTTCAGCGCCAGAAGAAAGCGTGTATTGCACTCTACACGTGCAAAAGAGCCATTGGAAATAAATGGGAGTTTAGCCCCAAAATATGCAAATGGATCTACACTGCAATCATTCGACCAATCATGCTCTATGGAGTTGTGGTATGGTGGCCTGCGCTGAACAAGGCAACAAACCTTAATCTGCTAGGTAAAGTACACAGATCTTGCAAGATCTATATAAGCGGTGCGTTAAGAAGAACGCCCAATGAAGCACTCCAGGCCATTCTTGGCATTTTGCCACTCGATCTGGAAGGGCACCGAGTAGCAGCAGCATCGGCTCTGCGTCTAAGGGAAACGTCCGGCTGGGGCGCAAGCACTACTGGACACGCCTGCATTTTGGGATCCTATAGCTTTCTTCCGCTGAGCACAGATCGCTGTGCGACCACAACAGTCGGAGATAGCGGTTTTAAAATCAACATTCCCAGCAGGGAAGAATGGGAGAGCACGGATCGGAGTCCCGTCACTCATGGCGGCACTTCCATTTATACTGATGGCTCGAAGTTAGACGGCAGAGTTGGGGGAGGGGTTTATTCAAAGGATCTGAACCTTAAGCTCTCCTTCAGACTACCTGATCACTGCAGTGTCTTCCAGGCTGAAGTATCAGCAATCATGGACCCCGCGGTTTGGATAGGCCAACACACTACCAGACAGGACATTTTTATATTCAGCGACAGCCAGGCGGCCATCAAATCCCTTGGCTCTTACTCGTTCAACTCTGAACTGACGCTCAGCTGTCGTCGATCTCTACAAGAGATGGCCCAACAGAATCGCGTTAACCTCACATGGGTCCCGGGGCATAGGGACATTGAGGGAAATTGTAGGGCAGACGAACTTGCGAGGCAGGGCACGACCAAGCAGGTTCTTCGCGATAAAGAGCGCTTAGGTATGCCGTTTGCCACATGCAAGCTTATGCTGAAGGAATAAACACTCCGCCAAGCCAACGAAAGATGGCTGAAATCTCCAGGATGCCGGATATCCAAAGAAACCTGGCCGAAATGGGATCATAAAAGATCAAGACAAATTTATGCCCTAAGGAGAAGAGAAATCTCCATATTAATAGGCGTATTAACTGGGCACTGCCTCATTGGTAGGCACGCAGAAAGACTTGGTGTGCCCTAACGACGATGCTGTAGGAGTTTGTTACGTGCTGGCTGCCGGTTGACCTAAAAATGGCTCGCGCGACTAGTCAACCCCATGTTGCATGCCCCGGGAGTCTTGCAGGTATGCTTGCCTACTGCGCGAACTAGCTCGCCGGACTGTGGGGTGGATCTTTGACCCCGAGGCATACCCACCGCACCATACAAGAAAAAAAATCATACCTGCTCTTCACTTCGCCTTGGGGCCACTCGGCCCGCACCCCCTCTAGGTTTCCCGCCCTTCGGCCATAGGTGTTGTTATGGCCGGCCACTCTATACCCACCCTACCATGGTCGACTGTGGCAAATGTTTTGTGTCGACCCCAAAATCAAAACCCCCTTGTACCCCCCCCTACAACTTCCCCTCTTTCATCGTCCAGTCCGTCTGTCCACACCACATCTGAAAGAAAGAATCACTTATTCATAATTAAATTTAACAAATCATACTGTTTATTATCATAAAAAAATTCAGAAGTGTATATGTATGCTTGTGTACATGATAATGGATGTATGTGTGACTATGAGAGAGTAAATCTCTGCATACCTATATAGACTATTGTGTGCCCTTCGCAAGGACTTTCGAGAATTACATTAGTATCGGAAAAAAACTCAAATCTTACAACCTCTTCATGAGTTTGCCTGTGACAGTGCCACGTTAATGTATCGTGTATACAACGAAATTATTATCTATTGTGTAACGAATGGAGATAGAAGTAAGCTAAATATCTTTACTTTGTTTATGTCGCACTATGCGACTGCAAATTCAAAAATTAAAATTTCCAACCAAAATTTTATGTTTTGCGAATCTCATGAATGGGTTTATATAAGAGTTAAGGTTAAATTTATGACGCCAACTTTACTCATACATATATTTCTTGTGCGTCGATGAACCTCCACTATGTGGTTACTAAGCGTATGTGTTTGTGTGTATGTGTGCGTGTGTTCCTAACTTTTACCCTTTTACGAGGGAGGCGACAGCCCTTACAAAATTTAAGTTACTATAGATACAGATATATGATTTCGATCCTTACATTGCCCTTCATGAGCTCAGGAATATTCCCTAGTCCTAAGTGGACTTAGGTCTCTTAACGCTATGTCTTATGCTAAATAAACTCGAATTGAAATTCATGACTCAAGTGGCTTATGTGTATACTTATAGCTACTTTGGTTAAGGCAACGAATGTTCAATTTTGCAAATATATATATCTATATGTAGTCAAGAGTGGGCACGTAGGAGAGTGTCAGGACTAACATTGGATTTACCCACTTATAGGGGTGGCGGTATTGACTCCCACTCAGGTTGGTCCGACACACTTACACCCACATGCACGCCCTTTGGATATATATATAGCAGGACTAAGAAACATTAAATTGGCTTCTTTTCGCCGAGCCAACTAGATAAAATTTAAGTTTACGACCTTTAATTTATCTGGTCACCCCAGTTGAAGGCCTCGACAACTCCCGATCGGGTATCAAAAAAAACAAAATCAATTACCTCTTCCTAATCCCGCCCTGACCTACAAGACGTCTTGTTATAGGGGTGGTGGAAAGGGGCTTGGCGCAACGAACGCAAATCATTTATGGGCTTGACCCACGCTTTAATATTTCCCCAATCGTGAGGTGGAAGATGCCGTCGACTGGTGCCCTACTTAGGTCCTTAAAACAATATTCACGATAATAATAATATTCACCAGATAATTTGACTCTATCATCCCGAGCCGAGATCATACAATCACTTTACGTGGAATTATTTACATCCAATCACTACTGGACGATTTAGTATAGTGTGTTGCCCTATCGGACATCCCTGCTACAGGTGCCGTACCAAATCTATTATATACTTATATATACATGTTACTACCCACTACTCTAGCCTAAAAACCTGGCCTTTCAGCTGCATCGGTGGTTGTTGTTGTTGTTGCGGTTGTTGTTGTTGTTGTGGTGTTGGCTGAGAGTGCCCCTGTGGCAGTAGGTGGTAGAGGCGTTTCTCCGTGACGATACTGTGAGGTGCTGGTGATAACCGTTGCGCACGCCTTTTTATGCTGATATTGGTTATGGTGGTAGCTGGGAATTTCTGTGGTTGTTTTGGTGACCGTACGTGATGGTGGTCACCACATGTCGATGGATTGGTTCCCCCCGTAGTGCTGATCCTGACAAACCAGAAGCTAGTAGCCGCTGCTGGTATTTACCCTTTCCGTGTGCCACCGACGTGCCTGTGGCAAGGGTCGTGGCACGCTAATGTACGGCTTCTCAGTATATTGTCGCGCAGGGGTTGGCGACCAATTTTCGCTCGGATGGTGTATCGCGATGTGCCAGTTCCGTCAGCTAGCGTTTCCTTACGCCGGTTGCAACACAAGTGTGCTGGCACGGTATCTGGGTTACCTGGGCGGCGGATTACGCTTGGGTGGTATGAATAAGCTGGGTTCGTGACGCGGTAACTTGCTGCCACTGGGATTCCCTATAAAGACAACATCCTGGTCACTTATACGTCACCCTACCTTCCCGTAAAGGATACTTGCCAAATTTTCTGCGAATTCCCGTGAAACTGCAATCATGCCCGTCCCAGGGATCTCGTTCTGCACTTGGGGAGTTCTTGCCCTGGCTGTAGTGGTCACCCCCTTTTGGATGCCACTAGATTTTTTGTGATTTAAACAATGGGGGTCTTACTCGCTCGGCGGTTGATGTTGAAAAGGCCGGAAACCGGAATCGGCGAAGTTAGCTGCTTTTCAAATTGACGTTTGCTTGCTGACGTGGCATGACGTTTGAAGGAAGTGTTCTGAAGTGGGGTTGCCAGATCGCGTATTTTGCTTGTGGCAGTGCTGGGTAGCCGTAACATGACCGTAACAGGGCGAGCGCTGCAGCCCGTCTCGGGTTAGCTAGGCGCTCGAAAGGCCGGTCATCCTTCCTTATCGTCTTAGGTCTTTAGCGTGGTAGATTCCAACAGAGCGTCCGTTTGAGTCGCCGAGCTCGTACAACGCGTTTCCTTTGACCGCTAATACCATTGACCGGAGATACTTCGGTGCAAGCTTGGCGTTGAATCCCTCCGCCGCATTACTCAGTTTGAAATTCCTTCTGTAGACGATCTCGCCCTCTCTGTATCTCACCGGCCGGGCTCTTGTGTTGTAGCTTTGTTGCCCCTTCCTGAAGGCTTCCTCTAAATTTCGGATCAGTTTCGCTCTTATCAACGACACCCGATCCCTATCGTGCAGCACCCCTATATCCCCTTCTTGCAACGCCTCTATTCGTCTCAAAGTTTCGTACGCGTCGCCATGTTGGATCATCGCCTGCCCAAATACCGCTCTATAGGGCTCGAGCCCGATCGCCTCGTGTACTGCACTTCGAAGGGCGAACGCTGCATGCGATACATGTTGGTCCCAGAGACTCTGATCTAGTCCCGCGACATACGTCCTCAGCATTGCGAGCAGCGACCGATTGACCCTCTCGGACGCATTCGCTTGAGGCGCGTATGCCGCGGTCCTGACGTGCTTTATTCCGTACGTTTTCAGCAGTCCTGCAAAGGAGTCCGCCATAAATTGCCTGCCGTTGTCTGAATGTAATGTTTCCGGTACCCCAAAGACATGGAATATGCCCTTTTCCAAATAGTTGATGACATCCGACGCTAAGGCTTGCCGCATGGGTTTCAGGAAAACGAATTTCGTCAGGTGATCGAGCGCAACGAATATGACCGTGTTTCCAGTTCGGGAGCGTGGGTATGGACCACAAAAGTCGACGTACAGCCGTTGGAATGGTCTTTCTGATGCGAAGCGATCGGTCATGGGAGGCCTCGATGACGCGTTCGGTGCCTTGGAACATTTGCACAGCTCACATCTCGCAACAAAATCCCTTACTGCGCCTGTCATACCTGGCCAGAAACATTTGCCCCTCAGCCTGTACAAGGTTTTCGCTGTACCTCCGTGTCCCGCCGACCGATCACCGTGTGCCTGCTCCAACAACTGCTGCCTCATCCCCTCCGGAATCCAAACCCTCCATACCGCTTCTTCGGTATCTTCCATACTTCTCGGCCGCACCCTTTTGTAAACGACGCCGTCGACCACCCGCAAATCCGGCAACCGAGCTACATTCTGTTCGATCTGACGCGCAAGTGACGTGTATGCTTCACTGGTAAATTCTGGCGATGAGAAATCTATCTCTGCAACTGCCTCTGGGACGCCCACCTCGTCCATATGCATGCGGCTCAAAGTGTCTGGAACGATGTTCTGTGCGCCCTTCCTATGTTCGATTTTGAAGTCGAAACCCTGTAACTTTAAGCTCCACCTAGCCAATCGTCCGGAGAGGTCCTTCTGCCCCATGAGCCACTTAAGGCTCATGTGGTCAGTGATTATTGTGAAGGGCAAGCCCTCCACATACCGCCTCTGGTGTCATGGTGAAAATCTTAGCCTTGCGCAGACACTCTGTCATTGGCGCCGCGATCGTAGCGAAATTTGGTATAAACCGCCGGTACCATCCACACATGCCCAAAAATCGGCGCAGCTGTCGAATAGTGGCTGGTATCGGGAATTCAACAATAGATCGTACCTTCTCGGGATCGGTTTTAAGCTCTCCCTGCCCTACAATAAACCCCAAATATTTCAACTCCTTTTGACAAAATTTCGATTTATTTAAATTGATCGTAAGCCCTGCAACGGCCGCCCCGGAACCGTAAATGCTGTCTTTTCGCGCGACGATTTCTCCAGCGGTATCTGCCAGAATGCGTCTTTAAGGTCAATCCCCGATATGAAATGTGTCTCTCTCAAGCGCGTCAGGATCCCTTCAATATGCGGCGTCGGGTAAGCATCTTTCTTAGTGCGGTCGTTCAACTTTCTCATGTCCACGTATAGACGCTTTTTCCCCGGTTTCTCCACGAGTACAATTGGCGAGCTCCACGCGCTGTTGCTTTCCTCAATGACATCGAGGGCCAGCATACGGTCGATTTCTTCGTAAGCGTACTTTTGCTTCACCGGTGACATGGGGTAGTGACGTTGTTTGATGGGGATCGTTTCATCCGCTACTTCGATTACATGCTCGGTGATATGCGTTCTCCCAAGAACCAAATCGGCAAACGATGGAAACAGCTTCTTCACGCGTTCTAACTCCCGACCTTGTACGGCCGACAGCTCCAGCTGTCCCTGGGTATCCAGTTCCGAGACTACCATTGGTGCCACTCCAAAAGCATCCCAGAAATCGATGCCCAGGTACAGTTCTTGCTTTAGGCTAGGAACCAGATACAACGTCATGGGTTTTGTTTTGCCCCTCCATGTCATCTCAACGTCTATCCTGCCTACAACCGCTTGCGCCTTCCCATCCGCTGTCTTCAGCCGCTCGTTTAACTTGCGTAATTTGTCCCCCATCTTTTCTTCCCAAACGCGCGCCACTGACCCCAGGCAACTGATCGACGCTCCGCTATCTAATAAACCCTGTATGCGAACCCCCTCGATGTCAACTTGTGTATATGGACGCTTGTCAATGGCGTCCCGAATAACCGTCTCCTCTATCGAACGCGCCTCGCTTCGCCTCGCGCGCGTGCGCTTGCGCAGCTCCACTATCTTTCGCCACGTCCTGCTTGCTCCGCGTTCTGTTGCGCTGCTGTCCGTACCAATGACTTCTACGTCCTGTGTCGTGCCAAAAATCCTTTTCCGCGCTGCTTCATAGCGCGCTTGCCTCTCTGGTAACGTTAGATATGGACTTGGACAGCGCGTTGGTTTCGCTTTCCTATTGATTAAAATTTGTATTGTTTTGTCTAAATTGGTTTTGCCCTGATCGTCGTGATCGGACTTGTCGAAGCTGGTGGTTGTTGCTACTTTTCCGGGGTCTGACGAGGTTGGCAAGGCTCCCCGGGTTTCCCGCCGCTCTCCAGGTTTTTCGGTTTACACTCTTCGCACAGCTGTCTGCTTGGTTGATTGCATTTATAGCAAATCATGCTATGCAAGCGCCCGTCGCACCCCTCTGCTTTCCTCGGCGTCAGTACCTCCCGCTTTGTCCCCGCATCGCCCCTTATTTCGCGATGTAACGGTCTGTCCCTGACTGGCCGATGGAAAGCTTCTAACGCGTCCAGCGGCTCCTCCTCATGGTCGCCCTCCAATTCGTCTATCGCCTTTCTGCACTGGGGTTTCAACTCAAATTCCGCTAAATGTTTCTCCGCCCGACGACACTCCTTCCGCAACTCCTCCAGTGATGTTATTTGGCAACCGAAGATCAAGTTCTTGATTCTTGGCCTCAGATTGCGACGCATAAGGTTCACCAGACTCAGCTCCGGCAGCCGCGTCCTCATTGTGAGCTCTAACCCCCTCACTTCAGCATAATATTCTTCAAATTTCTCATTATATCCCTGTTTGCGCTCGTTCATGGCTTGACGGATCTCTTCGTCGCAATCTGCCCTGCGGAAGTGCCCAACCATCGCCGACCGAAACTCTTGGAAGTCTATGGCACCGTGCTCTGGATGCTCCTCGGTATACAACCAATACCACTCCTGCGCTTGACCCTCGAGCAGTAAGTGGAAGTTTGCATACAAGTCCTGCGACGATATGTTGTGCTTTTTCCGCAGGGTATCAACGCGGAACAAGAAGCGCTCCATGGGAATCGCCTTAGACCCCCCGTCAAATTTCAGATGCCAGTCGCGTATCGCTTTGGTCGCGCCCCTTTCGTACCGTACGCTCGCAGCGCCGCCCCTGGGCTCCGTGCCTGGAAGAACTAATCGTCGATTCGCGCCTTGTCCACGGTCACTCACTACCTCGGCCGAGTTAGTGTTTGGGTTTCTCCCCCGAGTTTCCGCGTCCAACAGCCAACCGTCGCGCGTTGTCTCTGAGCGCGCGCGCGCGCCTGCCTCTTCCAAGTGTGAAAGTCGCCCCGCCAAACCATTGATCTCCCTCTTCAGCGTCTGCACCAAACCTTTGACCGCGTCGGTGGTAGAGCGGCTCACCTCTAGCTGGTGTTGCACAAACATTAGCTCGAACTTTTCCATAAAGTCCTCGCCTAAGACATTGGTTGGCGCTACCCCAGCACTACTCATACCAGCCACTCCCCCGCGCTCTCCCCCATTGTCGACACTTTCCTCGTTCCTTTCCTCGCGCTGCTCGTCCGGCTGCAGCTCGTCGTCGTCGTGTCCGTCCTTGCTGCCATGCGCGTCGTTCTCTTCACCGCTCTGCTGGTCGCTATCATCACCTTCCTTTTTGTCCATGCCTTCTTCGTCGCGCTCGTTCCTCTTCTCGCTCCTAAGACCTTTTCGTTTAACCTGATCCGCCATTTATCACGATATCGCTAATCCTACCTAGACTTAATGCGCGCTTACTATTACGCGTGCTGGTGTTAACCCAAAAAAAATATAACAACCAAAAGAACGAAGGTAAACCAAAATTTGGGACTGAAACCCGATTTCGCGGTTGTACTTAACCCCGCGATACTGTTGCGCGTTCGAAGATGCTGCTGGGATTCTATAGTGCTGTAGGCGCTATGTTGACTACGATCACAATGACAACGCCGGTTATGATGATACCGGATCGCAGATGCCAGTCAAGTGGTATTGGACTTGCCCAAAAAAAATTCCACAATGTTTAACGGGCGCGTTTACCACGCGATACTGGTGCGCTGCTGTACAAAAAAAAAATCTTGTCTAGTAGAACGATACCTTATCCTCGGATCGCCAAAGGATAACGCCGATCAGGAACGCAAATATTACTAACAGCCAGTCGAAGCCGCCAGTCGAGTTGCAACAAATTGTTGAAAAAAAAACCGAAGTCAATAAGTATAAAGTTACAATATGGGTCGCCTTTCCCAGAAGGCTACAAAACCCCAAAAAAAAACAAGTAAGGAAGTCTAAGTTCGGGTGAAACCGAACATTACATACCCAGCTGTGCACATAAAGTGGGCGTGATCGTTCACCGATTTTTCTTATTTTCTGTGGTAGTACTCTACATAAACATAACATACCTGGTACCTAGTTTCGTAAATCTATCTCACACCGTTCTGAAGTTGTTAGCAGTCGAATTTAAAAATTGCTTGACTCATAAGTGGGCGGTGCCACGCCCACTTTCCAAAATTTTGAAAAAATTATGTAAAGAATGTGAAAGTTGATGTATGTACCAAATTATATTATTATAGCGAAATCAGTTAATTAGATATGGACTTTTCAATATTTCCACCTCCTTTCAATATAACTTTTATGAAAAAGTAGGCGTGGTCGCGAAGCGATTTCGTTTATTTTCTATAGCTGAATTTACCACAACAATAGTATGTCCTCTACGAAATTTCGTTATACTAGCATAAACTGTTCTGAAGTTATTAAGAGTCAAAATTTTAAAATTTCTTCAAATATACGTGGGCGGTACCACGCCCCCTTTTAAAAATTTTTTATAAAATCGGCCTTAGAACATCCAAATCAATACATATTGCAAATTTTATCATTGTAGCTGCTTCTAATATTGAATTAACCCATTTTATACGTTTTTCGAAATTTTCGATATCGAAAAAGGGGCGTGGTTATGGTCCGATTTTACCCATTTTCAATAGCAATCTATTCTGAACCCAAATAAGTACGCATGCCAAATTTGGTGAAGATATCTCATTATTTGCTCAAGTTATCGTGTTAACGGACAGACGGACGGACGGACGGACGGACGGACGGACGGACGGACATGGCTCAATCAAATTTTTTTTCGATCCTGATCATATTGATATATGGAAGTCTATATCTATCTCGATTCCTTTATACCTGTACAACCAACCGTTATCCTAACAAAGTTATAATACCCTGTGTACAAAACGCAAATAAATGAAATATACGTGGCCATAAACGAAAGATGAAAAGGTAAATAAAATTTGAAATCAAAATAATAATTGAAATAAACAGTGTCTTTCTTTTCAGATGTGGTGTCCGTCCGTCCCCTCCGTCGTCCGACGTCTCAGTCCCCCCTTTAATACACTCCCCCAACAGCTGTAGGTACTATTAGCTGGCGTTAGCCTAGCCAACTAAGCTACCTAGACAACCGACGCCCCCCGATCGGAAACCCTCCGCGAACACTATCATCTGCCCATTCAATTAGCAAGATGAGATACCCGCGGACCTGATTTCTGGTGGATGGGTTCAGAGCCCTGCCACTATTGTCCCAAAGGTGCGAGCGTACCCCCATTGCGGGTCCGAAAAAAAATACATGTACTCTCAAAGGCTCCACTAGGCTGTGGGGCCCCACGTTGGGCGCCATTTCTGTTACGTGCAGGCTGCCGGTTGACCTAAAAATGGCTCGCGCGACTAGTCAACCCCATGTTGCATGCCCCGGGAGTCTTGCAGGTATGCTTGCCTACTGCGCGAACTAGCTCGCCGGACTGTGGGGTGGATCTTTGACCCCGAGGCATACCCACCGCACCATACAAGAAAAAAAATCATACCTGCTCTTCACTTCGCCTTGGGGCCACTCGGCCCGCACCCCCTCTAGGTTTCCCGCCCTTCGGCCATAGGTGTTGTTATGGCCGGCCACTCTATACCCACCCTACCATGGTCGACTGTGGCAAATGTTTTGTGTCGACCCCAAAATCAAAACCCCCTTGTACCCCCCCCCCCCCCCCCCCCCCCCCTACAACTTCCCCTCTTTCATCGTCCAGTCCGTCTGTCCACACCACATCTGAAAGAAAGAATCACTTATTTATAATTAAATTTAACAAATCATACTGTTTATTATCATAAAAAAATTCAGAAGTGTATATGTATGCTTGTGTACATGATAATGGATGTATGTGTGACTATGAGAGAGTAAATCTCTGCATACCTATATAGACTATTGTGTGCCCTTCGCAAGGACTTTCGAGAATTACATTAGTATCGGAAAAAAACTCAAATCTTACAACCTCTTCATGAGTTTGCCTGTGACAGTGCCACGTTAATGTATCGTGTATACAACGAAATTATTATCTATTGTGTAACGAATGGAGATAGAAGTAAGCTAAATATCTTTACTTTGTTTATGTCGCACTATGCGACTGCAAATTCAAAAATTAAAATTTCCAACCAAAAATTTTATGTTTTGCGAATCTCATGAATGGGTTTATATAAGAGTTAAGGTTAAATTTATGACGCCAACTTTACTCATACATATATTTCTTGTGCGTCGATGAACCTCCACTATGTGGTTACTAAGCGTATGTGTTTGTGTGTATGTGTGCGTGTGTTCCTAACTTTTACCCTTTTACGAGGGAGGCGACAGCCCTTACAAAATTTAAGTTACTATAGATACAGATATATGATTTCGATCCTTACATTGCCCTTCATGAGCTCAGGAATATTCCCTAGTCCTAAGTGGACTTAGGTCTCTTAACGCTATGTCTTATGCTAAATAAACTCGAATTGAAATTCATGACTCAAGTGGCTTATGTGTATACTTATAGCTACTTTGGTTAAGGCAACGAATGTTCAATTTTGCAAATATATATATCTATATGTAGTCAAGAGTGGGCACGTAGGAGAGTGTCAGGACTAACATTGGATTTACCCACTTATAGGGGTGGCGGTATTGACTCCCACTCAGGTTGGTCCGACACACTTACACCCACATGCACGCCCTTTGGATATATATATAGCAGGACTAAGAAACATTAAATTGGCTTCTTTTCGCCGAGCCAACTAGATAAAATTTAAGTTTAC